>JANSVA010162585.1:0-28793 GCA_025504915.1 Erythroxylum reticulatum
CTTCGAGTTTTGAAGAGAAGGATATAGATATTGTCTTTAAGAAGGAGTTGATTCACATACTATACACTCATGGAGCTACTTTGAAGTAAGAAGAAAAGGTCTTATAACTCTTCACCAAAAAGAAGTTACCGAGCAATTGGACTACGATTAAGTTTGACAATTTGCCCACATTTGACACTATAATGAATGATCTAGACATATTATTATTAAAGAATGATTTCTACAGAAGAATAGGTAGAGTTTGGAAAAAGGGTTATCTATTGTATGGTCCTCTTAGAACTGAAATCAAATTTAATCATAAAATCCTAAGGCCAATTACTTGAAATATGATATAACTTAACTTGGAAGTATTAGTTTGAATGATGATTTAAGGGATATGTAACTAGATAATGGAAAAAAATTTCTAATAGTTATTGAGGATATTAATTTCAATCAAGAAGAATGTAATCGAAACGAGGATAATGGTAATGATGAAAATGGGAAATATTAATTCAAAGGATGGCATATGAGTTTCAGGTTGAAATATGCCACCAAAACAAAATAGGATATAATGTGACCAAGGTTCAAACCATAATTTGGAGCCAGTTACTGTCCAGGTGAAGCATCACATTCTGCAGCTACAATCGAATCAGATATTGTACCTTCAGCAACTCCTACACTTACAGACGAGGCATCACCTTCTGTACGTACTACTACACCATCCACCACTCCTATACTGACAGAGATATCAAGGGTAAACAATGTGGATGAAGGAGACAACGTCCAACCTAGAGTTGAGGGAGTTGATGGAAAAACCAACATCGCAATTGTCAACAAAATGTAAGTGAAAAATACATGAAACACCATATGTTTATAATTAAGTTATAAGTTTAAATTTAAAAAATGGTATAAAATTAATTGCTTTAATATTAGGTTAATTCCGTCTAGACCATACCTAAGAAATATGATATCCAAATTCAAAGAGAAGATTGATGTTGAGGGTTATATATGGAAGAATATCTTTCAGGCAACAAACGAATTTTACTATCAGGAGTTTGAGATACAAAAAATTATTTTGTATTTTTAATTGATTTTTATACATTTATTAGATAAATATTATTACATTATAAATATTTAGCATATGTTTTTCCTTTTATTTCATAATGAATTTTTTAGGATTCTGAATTTGACACGGTCATTTATAAAGTATGGCAGAGATGAGCACGTACACGTTATTGAGACTTTGTTGGTGCGACACACAAGACTGGTGTATGACCGCCATATATTTTTGAATAAATATAAAGTCGTTGGTAGTAGTATTGGACATCACCCAGGGTAATGTCTATTTCAGAGCATAATTCTACCAACAGATGTGGAGGACCGAGGGAAGACAGTCTTCCCGTACATACTATAGGATTTATTACCCACGACAAACATGCAGAGAGACTAGTAAATATCTACATTTTACATTTTACATTTACATTTATATTTACTTTGGTGTAAATATAAGTATCTACACTTATAATATTTTATTCTGATATAGGAAAAGTCTATGGGCACAAAGCCTACACCTTGTTAACTTTTTTTGCTCTCTCAAACTAAAAAGCATGATGGTGTGACCTTCGTCAACACCCGATGTAAAGAACTAAATGTATGTAAAATTTATGCTTTAATATTAATACTTAATAATTATCACTTACTAACATAAACATTTCCTTTTGATAGGACCAAATACAAAAAGGCATTCAATGACAATCTCAACAGTTTGAAGATGTTGATGAGACTCAAACCTATCTTAATGTAATGGGTGGCAGGAACCGTCGTGGAAGGATATTCGGCTTAGATTCATTTGAAAACACATGTTATTTACATCCACCACATCTAGTACAGCAACATCTAGTAGGTTTTCTACACCCAATAAAGCCTATGAGCTTCTGAGCATAGTACAGAATTGGCAACTCAGTTGCAACAATCAATAGAGTATATAGCTCAGCTCTATAATGAGATGAATGAGTTGAAAGGGAGGCATGGCACCTCATAATCGTAATCAGAGCATTCGCAGTCACTAAATGAATAGCATACCTGTAGTCATTTTGTATGAATTACAAATACTTATTATGTACAAAATAATTTTTTATTATAAATTAGGATAATTTTTGCTTTATATCATCAATTAACTTTTTGTTTTAACAAATTAAATGTTAAAATAAATCAAAATATTACCAATAGATAACTCATAACAGTTTAAATTATGCGTCAACTATAACATCATCAAATAAAATTTAATGTAGGGATATTTTAAAAAATACTTTTTTGTAAATTTACTGATGGAAAAACAAAGTTCGTTGATAAAATTTATTAAATTTACCAACGGAAAACTAATGGTTATCGGTAATGACAACACTAACTTACCAACGGATTAACCAATTCGATCGGTAAGTTTGTCAATGGATATATCTTATCCGTCAGGAACTTTACTAACCGAAAATAGCATAGAATAGCCGTCAGTATATTCACCGATGGTTACACAAAATTTTTATCGATAAATCTGCAACAGACATTCTATAATTCGTCACAAATTATTATCTATGGCTGTTTCTTCGACGTCTTAGTCTGTTAGTAAATTTTATTGCAAACTTAGCTTTCTTACGGAATGTGTAGATGTTTCTTTGGTAATTTTGATTGGTAAGCATCATTTTTCTTGTAGTGTAGTATGATAATAATATTAGTTCAAGAATAATTAAAACATATAATTGAATCTCAATAAAATACAAAGAATAATTTTATAGGCTCATAACTAACCATAATAGTCATCCTGATGGCATGATTTTAGTGCTAATCAATGATGACAAGATAGAGGTTTTAGCAAATGGATCCTATGTTTCAGCTGAATCAAAGGGAGTAGTTATCTTGAATTTTCCTAGTAGTCATAGGGTATATTTGGAGAATGTTTATTACATGCCAATGATTATAAGGAACATGATTTCTATTTTTTATCCAATAAAATCTAGTTATTCCTTATATTTTGAAAATGTTGTTTCATTATATGAGAATAAGGATTTTATTTTTGATGCGATAATTAAACAGGGATTGTTTTTTATAGAACCTATGATAGGCTCACTAAACATCACAGAATTGATAAACTAAGACATTCCAATGACTCTAGTATTAATTCTAAATATTTGTGGCACTTAAGAATGTGTCATATCAATCAGACAAGACTTGACAGGTTAGTAAAGGATAAGATACTTACTGGCTTGGATAAAGGTCCATTACCCACTTGTGAATCTTATATTGAAGGAAAGATGAACAAGGCCTCATTTCCTTCTAACAGAAATAGATCTAAATTGACATTGGACTTGGTACATACTGATGTGTGCGGGATCATGAACATACAATCTAGAGGAGGTTATGAATACTTTATAACCTTTTTAGATTATTACTCTATACATGGCTATATATATTTGGTGCATAAAATGAGTGAATCTTTTGAAAAGTTCAAAGAATTCAAAGCTGAATCTGAGAAGCAGCTAGGCAAGCCATTAAAACAACTTTGATTAGATTGAGGTGGTGAGTACATATCTCGAGAGTTCTAACAATTTCTAATTGACAATGGAATTGTTTCCAACTTGTCAGCTCCTCAAACACCTCAACAGAATTGCGTAGCAGAAAGGAGGAGTAAGACTCTATTAGAAGTGGTAAGAACGATGATGTCCTATGCTACTCTTCTGGAATCGTTCTGGGGATATGCCACACAAATGGCAACATATCTTCTTGACTTTTCTCCATCCAAATTGGTGCCTAAAACACCTAGGGAGTTAGGGATTGGTCGAGTTCCTTCATTGCAGCACTTGAGGACTTAGGGCTGCCCATCCTATATTCTAAGGCCTGAATCCACAAAGATGGAACCATGGTCTAAAGTATGTGTGCTTCTAAGATATCCTATAGGAACTTGACGGTACTATTTTTACAGTCCTCAAGATAGGAAGGTATTTGTGTCGATAAATGCGATAGATGGAAAGGTAGAGACCTTTAAAGTTAGACTGGTAGCCAAAGCCTAGACTCAAAAAGAGGGTATAGACTATGAGGAGACTTTTTCTCCAGTTTCCATGCTTAACTCCATCAGGATTCTTTTGGCCATAACAGACTTTTTCAATTATGAAATATGGCAAATGGGTGTCAAGACTGCATTTCTTAATAGGGATTTTGAGGAAACCATTTATATGGCTCAATTAGAAGTATTCATTGAGCCAAATAATGGGCATAAGGTATACAAGTTGCAAAGATCCATTGATAGACTTAAGCTAGTATATAGGTCTTAGAACATTAGGTTTGATAAGACTATCAAAACCTATGGGTTCATACAAAACTAGATGAGCCTTGTGTCTATAAAAAGATACAAGATAGAAAGGTTATTTTTCTAATTCTGTATGTTGATGATATTCTGCTCATTAGTAATGATATGGGAATGTTATCTACAGTTAAGTTGTGGATGAATGAACAGTTTTCAGTGAAAGATTTGGGAGAGGCTAACTATGTTTTAGGGATTAAACTTATAAGGGATCATCAGAACAAATAGAAAGCCCTGTCTCAATTAACCTTCATTGAGAACATGCTCAATAAGTTTGCCATACAAAATTCCAAGAGAGGTTTCACACCTACAAGATATGGAATCAAACTTTCAAAGGAACAATCACCTAAAACCCAAGAGGAGGTTGAAATCATGTGTAACATTCCATATGCTTTGGCAGTTGGAAGTTTAGTGTATGCAATGCTTTTCACTAGACTGGATATCTGTTACACAGTGGGTCTGGTAAGTAGATTTCAGTCTAATATAGGAATGGAGCATTGGATTACAGTTAAGTGTATACTAAAGTATCTTCGTAGGACGAAGAACTTAATGCTTGTTTACTCTAGAAATAATCTTGTTCTAACAACATATACAAATTCTGATTTCCAATCAGATGTTGATTCAAGGAAATCAAGCAATCTTGATTTACTGATTTCACTATAGAGGCTGAGTATGTTACTGCTTGTGAAGTAGCAAAGGAAGTAGTCTGGCTCTATAAGTTCCTAAATGATTTGGAGGTGGTTCTTGAGGCAGAAAATGCCATTACACTTTATTGTGACAATAGTAGGGCAGTGGCTAATTCTAAAGATCCTCGAAATCATAAAGCTACCAAACACATTGAGAGAAAGTATTATCTTATAAGGGAAATAATACAACGTGGAGAGGTGAATGTGGTAAAAATTCCCACAGAGTAAAACCATGCTGATCTGTTCATAAGGACATTATCTCAAAAGAGTTTTGAGGATTACCTAAAAGGGAAGGGAATGAGGGATATGTCATACTTGCTTTAGGGCAAGTGACAAATTGTTAGAGTTATATAAACATAGTGCCCTAGAAAGCAAGTGTATTTACATGTTACTTAATTTTCTTCTAGTTACAGTTTTGTAATGAAAATATTTATTACTAATTAAACAAAAGAGTTTGATTTTATATTTATAAGGATTATATAACTAGTCATAAGGTATTAAGATTCTTCTGAAAATAATATACATATACATGGAGATGTATAGGAAACATTTATAATATTGGAATCTAAATTAATTGATTCAGAGTTGAATAATCAAGTTGGTCGTTTGATTATGATTTAGACTGTAGTGTTGTGATTTATCTCCATGTAAGTAAAGGAGTTTACTTTGAGGGAATGATGAGCTTCAAATCATAATAGTAGTTGACTATTGATAATGGCACTATTAAATGAATCTGGAATCAAGTATGTTTAAAGAATAAAGTAGGCCCTTACTTTAGTCTTAAAATTTACACTTTAGCATTTGCTTATTATGGACCACAATCTTGATGAGTGCTAAACTCATATGTGTTTCATTATAATTCTTGATATGATCATAATGGATTTTTACAAAGTATCAATCCAGGGTCTACATGTTGGAATTATTAATTGAAACACGTATCAGGGAACATTTACTCAAATAAAGGGTTTATAGTGATATCATCACTTCTAGATGTTTTATGGAGATTGGTGATTAAACTAACGCCAACAGTTTGATGAACTAGCTACCCATAAAGTCTTAACACCAAGATGAGATCTTGTGTTTTAATCACCATATAGAATAAAATGGGAGATCTAGAAGAAAAAACCAATATAAAAGCAAAACGGTAATTTTACCCTTTATTTTGCAGATGGCTAGAATAAGGTTTATAATATGATTTGCAATTGGACATATTATTTGAAATATATGTTCTCATAATATTTAATAATTCAAGATTTCAACTAATTGTTTTTAGTGGAATAAAATTTAGTTAATAAGCTAAGATTATTTCTAAAGAGATTAAATTAGTTCTAGGCTTATTGAAGCTTGAATTATCTAAGTTCAATAAGATTCCCCACTTAGCTTTAGGGAAGGTTATCAAGCTAAGTAAGAAATAAAAATAGAGATTTTAAAGCCCATGCTTGAATGTAAGGCTTGCAATAATTAATGGTTAATTAGAAACCCAAATGAACACTTAGAAATGGGCTAGAGTTTGGTTTAATTTAATTAATTAGATTAATTATATTAAAACAAAATTCTTAAAGAAATGAAGTTTATTTTCAATTTTTAATGGTTGAATGTTCAATTGCATATTTAGCATTGAATTGCTAAATAAAGATGGTATTTATCATGTTTTATCATCAATAAATAGAGTTATGATCTTACCATTAAATGGTTTAATGGTTATCTTTTAATGATAGCATGCAATGTAACCTTTTTAGCATTCATTTTGATTAAGGATGAAAGATGTGTACTGGATGGATCATCTTCCATCTTTCATCACCAAAAACCCAAAATTGACGTGTCATATTAGCTGATTGGTCTTTTCATATAGCCATCTTAAAACAAATAAGAAGTGTCTCATTTAATGGCTTCTTTATGTTTGATTAAAGAAAGGTATGATGCATTGGATGCTCTCCCTTTCTTTCTTTTCATCCATAACCGAAATTGAGCTTTGTAAGAAAGGATTATTTCATTGCTTTGACCAACTCTGTCCTCTCACCTATGTATGGTTGAAACCTTGAATGAGAAGAGTCCCATTGTTTCCTTCTTTCTTCTAAGAAAAATCTCCTCTAAACATTTCTTCTCCTTTCCTACCAAAGGATCTTATTAACCAAGTTGTCCAAGAGGAACAAGTGGTAGATAAAATTAGTTAAGGATACAATAACAAGGAGAGGAAAAGATTGAGAAAGGAAAGGATACAAAAGTAAGGCTAAAGCTAGGGCTGGATACAAGAAGAAGGAGATGATAGCACAACGAGGAATTGAAGTTCTAGAAAAAGGAGTCAGAAACAATCTCTATGTTTTTTTATTTTTGTTATTATCCTTATACCATATCATCTATAGATTGGCATAATGAGTTGGGTATATTGCTTCCACTACTATTTAGATTTCTAAAAAGTTTTGAAATATACCGTTTCTTCAAATATGGCATACTTTCTATTTTCTATCCAACACTAGCTACCTATCAAGTCTGAACATCAAATTGAGATGTTGTGTGTTAATTACCATATAGAGTAAAACGGAAAATCTAGAAGGAAAAACCACTGTAAGGGCAAAACTGTAATTTTACCCTTTATTGTGTGGATGAGTATAATATGGTTCATAATAAAGTTCGCAATTGGACATCTTATTTGAAACATGTATCCTAATGAGATTAAATTAATTCTGAGCTTACTAGAGCTTGAATTTTGTAAGTAGATTCTCCATTTAGCTTCTAAGAAGGCTATCATGCAAAGTCAAAAATATAAATAGAGGTTTTAAAGCCTATGATTGAATGTTGGGCTTACACTAATTAATTGTTAATTAAAAGCCCAAATGATCATTCAATATTATGCTTGACTTTGGTTTGATTTGATTAATTAGATTAATTAAATTGAAACAAAGTTATTAGAGAAAAAAGAAGGGAAAATTTTGGATTTTATAGCTATCATCATTAAATGGCTTAATGATCTTATCATTAAATGGTTTAACAGTTGTCTCTTAACGATGGCCTGTAATGTAGCCTTTTAGCATTCATTTGACTAAAGAAGGAGGAGGTGCATTTGATGTGTTCTCTCCATTCTTTCATCTCATAACTGAAAATGAGAGGGTCTCATTTAGGTTATTGGTCTTTTCATTTAGTCATCTTAAACAAATGACAAGAGTCTCATTTATTGGCTTCTTTATAACTAATTAAGGAATGAAGCGATGCATTGGATGCACATCACCTCTTTCTTTCATGTTTAACCGAAATTCGGAGGGACAGAAGAAGGGTTCTTGCATTTTTGACTCACTCCCTTCTCTCTTGCATGTGCTAACTGAAACTTGAATGAGAAGAGTCTCATTTTTAGCTTCTTTCATCTAAGGAAAATCTCATCAAAATATTTGTTCTTCTTTCCCACCAAAGGATCTTATTAACCAAGTTGTCCAAGAAGAAAAATTTGTAGATTGGATTGGTTGAGGATACAATAACAAGGAGAGGATACATTGATAAAGAGAGGATACAAAAGTGAGGAGTCAACGCTGTAGTAAGGAGTTGATATAATTTCCATCTTGTTCTTATGCTAATTATATTCCTTATACCATATCATATATGGATTATACAAGTTGATTTGGTTATATTTTTTCCACTGCATTTTGATTTCGGTAAAAGTTTTGAAATTTGCCATTTTAGCCAAATCTTGCATGCTTTTGTTTTCGATCCATCATTTAGTATCAAAGCCATTTTATTACGTATGGTTTTGGTTCCTATATATGATGCATATCTTGGCAATTAAATTTTGTATGCTGTATATTTTTATGTGGTAGAAATATATATGGTGTATCTTTTGCTCTTTTGGTTGTCCATAGAATATAGTTTTACCTTGTAAGTTTTGTTCGTTTGCTTTGTAACAAGGAAGATGGCCTATTATCTTCATGTTTCCTCCTTGGCTTCATTTTTTTGTTTTCTTTGATTTTGTTATGTACAAATTTCTGTAATATTGAAGATGTAGCAACCATAGATCGAAGAGAAGAATAGGTAATGATTTCTGTGTATCCTTCAGTGTATTGACAAAGTTTCGATTTTATGAAAACCAAAGTGCTAGAATTTTTGTTTTAAGAAAGTTTCGGTTTTATGAAACATAGTGCCAAAATTTTTTAGTTTCAGTTTTTCCAAAACAAGTCCTGTAGCTTTTTTAGTTTTGGATTTACCAAAAACAAGTGCTGGAATTTTTGTTTTCAAACTATCAATATTCGTTTTTATGAAAATGCCATTATACACTTTTTACCGAATGGGTAAGGTCATGTAGATGAAGGGTTCAAAGCGGAAGATCTAAGTCCAAGAAGAAATTTTTAGGACTAAAAGCCTTGTAATTTTATTTATCTTCTAAGATGGACAATCAAAAGTGTCTTATTAGTTCTGAGATGAATGAATAAATGGATGCAAATAATATGTGATTGTAAGCCATTTACAAAATTGCTAACCCTGGCCTTTGCCATGCATTCATTATGTATGAGATACATAATAAAACAATATGGTATGGATAATAAATTGCATCTAGACAAGATGGTATTTATTAAAACTTAAAGATCTAAAAGATTGACAGGGAGAGGATGCTTTTGTAAGAGTCCATGGTCTCCATCTGATGACTCATTTACATGTGGTGAAGTGTTACTCCCTACCAAAGGATATAAATCCTAGATCTTGCATGGTTTGGGTCTCCTTAAGGATAAATCCACTTATTGGTAGCAAATGTGACCTCCCACTGAGGCATAATTTGTAAGAACCTTTAATTGATGAATCAAATGGTTATATACTCTAACCTGCACACCATAGCTCTGTTAACAAATGTATAGACCAAATTATGATGCTTCTAAAAAATTGAGGCATGAACATGCTCCAATATTGTTTCCTAGTATGCTCATGCTTTAATAATTGATAGTTTTAGACATAATCAAACACAATATGAATCCACCCACTTTGCTCTTGACTAATAACAAATTGGAAAACAAAGAGAATTTTAATGAATGGAGACGTAACCTTGATATTGTTCTTCAATATAAACGAATTTTATGGGTATTAACGGACAGTGAGCCTACACCTCCTGATGGAAATTCAACTTATAAGCAAGTCCAACAACATGAGCGATGGCAAGATGCTAATAAGACTACTAAGTACTATATTCAAGCTTTTGTCAATGGAATGTTGCAAAAGGAAATTGCTTGTATGAAAACTGCTGGTGCAATGGTCCATCACCTACACGTCGTGTTTGATGTGAGGACCAGGTCTGCAAGAGTGAAAGCTATCCAAACCTTTCATAATCTCAGGAAAAAAAAATCCTAGTGAGCCATTGTGGGACTACATGCTTAAAGTATTATCTGCGTTTACTAAGGCTGAGATGCTTGGGGTAGATATGGATGCGTTCATGTAGATGATTATAATCATCAATAGCTTAAACTAATCTTTTCAGCAGTTTAAGTTAGATTATGAGCTCAACAATAAGGATTACACCTTGAGTGATTTGATGAAACCCTCCATAGTACAGAGGAGATATTAAATATCAAGGCTATTAGGCCCAAGGATAATGTAGCATCTTCTTCTAAGCCCAAAGATAAGGGCAAGAAAAAGAAGAAGGGTCAAATGAAAAAGAAGGCCAAAACAGGGGTCAAGATCCAATCTATGGAAAAGAAGGCCAAAGTAGACACCAAGGGAAAGTGTTTCCAATGTGGTCAGCATGGTTATTGGAAAAGAAACTGTGGAGTCTACCTTGAGTCCCTCAAAAGTAAACAAGTATGGGTTTTCTAAGTTTTTTAGGAAATAGAAATGTGGTAGATTCATCTGATTCTTGGATATTAGATTTAGGAGCCACTAACCATGTTTACAATTCTTTGCATAGGTTCCAGTAAAGGAAAAGACTACATAAAGGCCATTTTTATGTCAAGATAGCAGATAGATCCTATATTTTAGTAGAATCAGTGGGAGTAATTATCTTAAACTTTCCTAGTCATAGTAGGTTATATTTAGAGGATGTATATTACATCCCAATGATTGTAAGGAACATGATTTCTATTTTTTGTCTAATAAAATCTAGTTATTCCTTATATTTTGAAAATTTTGTTTCAATATATGAGAATAAGGATTTTATTTATAATGCGATAATTACACAGAGCTTGTTCTTTATAGGACCTATAACAAGCTCATTAACACCACAGACTTAATAAAACTAAGATAATCCAATAATTCTAGCATTAATTTAGAATATTTGTGACACTTAAGAATGGGTCATATCAATCAGAAAAGACTTAACAGGTTAGTGAAGGATGGGATCCTTGTGGGCTTGGATAATGATCTATTACCCACCTGTGAATCTTGTATTGAAGGAAAAATGACCAAGGCCTCATTTCCTTCCAAACAAAATAGATCTGAATTCACATTAGACCTAGTACATACTGATATGTGTAGGCCCATAAACTGATAAGTTAGAGGAGGTTATGAATATTTTATAACCTTTATAGATGATTACTCTAGACATGGCTATTTGTATTTGATGCATAAAAAGAGTGAGTCCTTTGAAATGTTCAAAAAATTCAAATCTGAGGTTGAGAGGAAGCTAGGCAAGCTATTAAAACAACTTCGATCAGATTGAGGTAGTAAGTACTTATCTGAAGAGTTTGAACAATTTCTAATTGACAATGGAGTTGTTTCTAACATGTCAGCTCCTCGAACACCTCAATATAGTGGTGTAGCAGAGAGGAGGAATAAGACTCTATTAGAAATGGTAAGATCAATGATGTTCCACGCTAGCCTTAAAGACTCATTATGGAGATATGTCATACAAATGACAACTTATCTTCTTAAGTTTGCTCCATCTAAATCGATGCCTAAAATATTTAGGGAGTTATGGACTGGCCGAGTGCCTTTATTGAAACACTTATATTAGACCCCGCTTCTAGAGCCTAACATTCGGAGTCATAAAGCATGAGCAAATTAGCCTATAGGGTTATTTCCATGAACCCTTATTAACCATCATCCCACAATGGTGGGGTGCTCACACCAATCAATCACCAAAAACAAACTCCTTCCTTTAACTTCAGAACAGATTTTGGAAATCTTCATATCAGAATTTCAAATTTCCTTCTTCATAATAATTGTATCTTAATGTCACTACTTTATTTTGAATCAAGAATCACACTATTTGGAGCTATACAAACGAAGATATCATCAAAATACCGAAGTATGTTCAGTGCAATATCCAATTCTCACTCTTTAGACATGTTTTGGTACAAAAGGCATAACTTTCTATAGCGATGTCTAATTAAAGTCATTCAAGGATGGTTTTGAATATAAATTCTCTATCTAGAACTTCCATGAAGATTCTAAAGAGTTATTTTTCCTCTAAAAGGGGTTAAAAACCACTCAGGAAAAAGTGTTCGCCACAACTAGCTTCTGGGCTTCACCGCGACGAACTTTAAAGGTGAAGAACAAAACTTTTCGGGAAAATTTTGCTGCAAACATCTCTTGGGTTTGTTGTGGTGAAAATACTTCTAAAAAAATTTTCCATGGAGTACTTTTTTGGGTTTTCCGCGGCAAACTTTGAAAACCAAACAGAAAACCTGTCAAGGAGAGCTCAGCAGACTACCAACACCTATAATCATGTAATGACCATAACTTTCTCATCCAAAGTCCAAATCTTACATACTATATACCATTGGAAAGAAAAGAGGATAAGATAGCTTATTTGAAGACTAATTTGTCTAATTATGCCTATATCAATACTATGTTTCCCTATAAAGTCAAAGAACACTTTTTACCCCTATGAAAAACTTGAGAAAATGCAACATCCAAACTTTGAGAAATCATGAGCAAGACACAATCATTTTTCATTAACATCATAAGATGAAAGTTTTACAATGTTTTAATGGGAATTTCAAGCCTTATTACATCATAAAACAAAAATACGTAGTTTGCAAAAAGTAGAATTTGTCGAAATGAAACTAAAGCCTTGTTTTACAAAAACTAACTTCAAAAACCAAATAAGCCTAGTCGGAGTGAAGCCTTGACTCTTAACTACTCGACTCTTGCTCCTCACCTGAAGATGGGTTGGAATTGTAGGGGGTGAGCATAAAGCTCGTTGGTAAAATTTTGATAACCAGTAACAAGCAAAACCATTTTTAAAAAATTCACAAGGAATCATCAATCACATATTTTCCTCTTTTATCAAGCAATTTGTAAGCAATATGATTCATGTAGTCAACAAATTTGTCAACACATAGCACATTAAAATGGTTTGGGTGGATCCAAAACAGAACATGCTACACATTTCCACACATTGGTCTTGTGTAGCCGTGAATAAAACGTACTATCGTAATCCCACTCAATGGTCTTGCGTAGCCGTGAACTTATAGGAGTCCATAAAAAAACTCCATATCACTAGTGAGTAGGCGGGAGAAGCCTTTTATCAAAGTACACTTGACTCAACTTAGGGGACCACCACAAATCCATATAACATATATTTCATAACTTGTAAACTTTTTGCCCAAAATGCCACATTTTTTTTAAAATTGTTTTCACAAATATAAGTTCCTTTTAAAAATCATTTCCATGTTCATGTCACAATTCATCAACACAATATACTCATACCAAACACCTAACACTTTCCCAAAGCATTCAAAGATCTAGAAAGTACATTCATAAAATGGTTGAATCATTTATTTCCATCATTGAAAGAAAACATTAATAGTTTATTACTTAATTATAAAATTGTAACCCACCTCGAAATCCTTGCTTATGAAATTGGCTTAAGGATGTCTTTCCTCTTGCTTCCCTTGCCTCTCTTGATCTCCTTTAACAATAACAAAATCCCAATTTCAATAGGAATTCTAATTTGATAACCCTAAGAAAATAAATTCACTAAAATGATTTTAAACTACTTAAAGCTATGCAGTTTCTAAGCTTCATAAACCAAAACCCTTTCTATAAATCCAAACCTTCAGGCCAATTTTTCATGATCATTTTGATCTTGTAAATGAAACAATTTGATAAAACTTTATTCTAGAAAAATGTTCCCCATTTTCTTAAGGTTATAATGACAACAAAATCATTGAATTTGGTTTAGTACTCTAAAATTTATAACCCAAACATTTTCAGGTTATTCTTATACTAAAAACAACATTCAATATTCAACTTTCATCCAAACATTTAAATCGTTAGAGACTTAATTAGAACTTCATTGCATCATAAAAGTTGTATCCTTATGTCTCTAGTTTACACAAAATCAAAACTAATTCCATTTGTATAACCACACAAAACGTTATGCCTAAAATATCAAAGCATGTTCTGTGATGAAAAGTTGAGTTCGACGCAGCGAACTTGTGCAGAAACCCACTCCGAGAATACGTTTTGCTACATTTTCCATTCTTACACTTCCCACCTTTCACCTTTTACCCATATTAACCCTAAAACATCTCTTCTACTTCATTTTCAACTTCATTTCACCCATAACTTCATTTTCAACTTCATTTCACCCATAACATTTACAAATACATCAAAATCTATCTTTGATCATTAACCCTAAAAGAAAACATTTGCCTATCTCATTCACCAACAACTTTCTACCCATATTCAACTTCAGTTAGGTTTCACTTAACCAAACCCATAAAATTTAAAGCATAACTTACTTGTTGAAGCTTCAAATTCTTCAAACTCTTCAATATCTCCAAAATCCCTAGTTTTTCTCTTCTCTTTCTTTCCCCCTTCTCACACACAATTTTTCTTCTTCTAGATTCTTAATAATCATAAAAATGTCCCTTTTTCCCTCCAATATAAGCCTTATATCTTTTAACATTAAGTGACATGCCGATTTTGCCCTTGCTACATTTTTACAACATTAATACTTTAATTCCATCAATCCATGCAATAAATCCTCCTAACTGGACATATTGATTAAACTCCAAAGAAAAATGATTAACCTAGCAAGACCACAAAAAATTTATTCAAATCATGCTTAATAAAATAAATAAAATATTTGTGGCCTAACATTTCTCCTCATCTTAAAAGAATTTCGTCCTCAAAATTATTACCTGTGTCATCAAAAAGGTGTGGATGCTTCTCCCTTATGGCCTCTAAAGGCTCCCATGTGGCCTCTTGTACAGAATGATTTCTCCACAGGACTTTCAATAACTGAATTGTCTTGTTCCTCAGGACCTTTTCCTTGGTGTCCAAAATCTCCACTGGAATCTTCTCATAACTTAAATCATCTCTTTACTGAACCTTAGTGTTCTGAATGATGTGAGATGGATCTAATCTATATCTCCTCAATATGGAAACATGAAATACATCATGTATTTGAGACAATTCTTGTGGCATTGTCGATTTGTAGGCTAATGGTCTAATCCTCTCAAGAATTTCATAGGGACTCACATATCTCAGGCTCAATTTTCCCTTCTTTACAAATCTCATTACCCTTTTCCAAAGATATATTTTAAGAAAAACTTTCTCACCAACTTCTTACTCCATCTCCTTTCGATGTGCATCGGTATAGCTCTTCATTCTGTCCTGAGCTGCCTTAAGTCATTGCTTAACTAAGTTAACCTTGTCCACTGTCATCTGAAGTAACTCTGGCCTTATCAATTTCCCTTTTCCTTCCTCATCCCAGCATATCGAAGTTCTACATCTTCTTCCATAAAGTGATTTATAAGGAGCCATCTGAATGCTCGAATGATACAAATTATTGTAAGTAAATTCGACCAATGGCAAGTGCTCATCTCAAGCTCATTTAAAATCTATCACACATGCCCTAAGCATTCCCTCAAGGTTTCGAATGGTCCTCTCAGTTTGACCATATATTTGGGGATGAAAAGCAGTGCTAAAATTCAAATTAAGTCCTAGAGCCTCTTGTAAGCTTCCCCAAAATCTCAAAGTAAACCGAGGATCCCTATTAGAAACTATGGAATCTGGAATCCCATATAATCTTACCATCTCATCAATATACTTCTTTGCTACCATATGCAGTGAATCGGTCTATTTGATTGCTAGAAAATGGGCTAAATTTGTCAAACAATCAGTAATAACCCATATGACATCATGTTTCCTACTGGTCTTGAGCAAACCCATCAGAAAATCCATGGTTACTCTTTGCCACTTCCACTCAAGAATGGACAATGGCCTTAACTTGCTTGAAGGTGCCTGGTGTTCATCCTTAACTTGCTAACACACTAGACACTTACTTGTATATTCTTCTACATCCCTTTTCATACCTTTTCACCAAAAATGCTCTCTCAAATCCTTAGACATCCTGGTGCTACCTGGGCATGTCATAAGGTGCATTGTGTGCCTCATCCATTATCTCATCCTTCACCTCCTTGACATTCGGAATACAAAGTTTTCTTCCTACAACCATAAGTCCATCATCCCTCATAACTATTTTAGAATTCTTACCATTCTAAATTTCTTCCTGAAGCTTGTTCAACTCTGTATCTTGTGCCTGTAACTCCCCAATTTTCTCCCTGAGTACTAGTCTTGCTCTGAAGCTAGCAATAATACAATTTGGTTCTTTCTGTCTCAATCTTATTCTAATTTTAGCCATCTCTTCCAATAAAGGCAGATAAACTATTTGAACATGGGCTATTGATGATTTCCTACTCATGGCATCCATCTTTACATTTTCCTTTCCTGGATGATACTTAATCAACAAATCATAATCCTTAATTAGCTCTAACCATCTTCTCTGACTCAAATTTAGTTCTTTCTGACTCAACAGATGCTTGAGACTTTTGTGATCTGTAAAAATCCTCGTTTGAACCCCATACAAATAATGTCTCTAAATCTTTAAGGAAAAAATCAATGCTGCCATTCCAAATCATGGTCGGATAATTTAACTCATAAGGCTTCAATTTTCGTGAAGCATAAGCTATCACCCTGTCTCTTTACATAAACACACAACTCAAACCCTTTCTTGATGCATCACTATACAATGTGTAACCCTCATCTCCAGTAGGCAAAATCAAAACTAGAGCACTTGTTAATCTGTGCTTGAGCTCCTCAAAGCTTTTCTGACATTTCTCACTCTAGATAAATTTCTGATTCTTCCTCAATTACTTGGTCATCGATGCAACTATCATAGAAAATCCTTCAACGAATCTGTTATAATATCTTACCAGACCCAAAAATCTCCTCACTTCTTCCACTGTCTTTGGTGCATGCTAATTCACCACAGCTTCAACCTTCCTCGGATGAACATGTGCCCCATCCATCGAAATTACTTGTCCAAGGAATACTACCTCATGAATTCAAAACTCACACTTGCTGAACTTAGGATAAACCTCCTTCTCCCTCAGTGTTTGCAATAATATTTTGAGATGCTCCTCATGGTTCTCTTCACTATTGGAATACACCAAAATGTCATCTATAAACACGATGACAAATTGATATAGATACTCCCTAAAGACCCTATTCATAAGATCTATAAAAGCAGCTAGAGCATTTGTCAATCTAAAAGGCATAACTAAAAACTCATAATGTTCATATCGTGTTCTGAAGGCTGTCTTGTTTACATCAGACTCCTTGATTCTGAGTTGATGATAACCTGACTTAAGATCAATCTTTAAAAATACCTTTTTTCCTTATAGTTGTTCAAAGAGATCATCTATTTGGGGAAAAGGGTATTTATTTTTAATAGTCATCTTGTTGAGTCTCCGGTAATCAATACACATCTGTCATGTTCCATCCTTCTTCTAAACAAACAAAACCGGCACTCCCCAAGGTGACGAACTCAGTCTTATGTACCCCTTCTTTAATATTTCCTCTAACTATTCCTTAAGCTCCTTCAATTCAGCTGGAGCCATTCTATAAGGTGGTATAGAAATGGGGGTGATTCTAAGAATCAAGTCGATGGCAAACTCGATTTCCATCATCAATGGAAAACCAGGTAATTCCTCTAGGAACACATCAGGAAATTCCCTTACAATTGTAAAATCCTCTAACCTCCCTTCATTTACATCAGTATCCATAACATGCGCTAAGAAGGCTTCACAACCTTTTCCCATCATCCTGTCAGCTAGCAAAGCTGAAATAATTCTTAGTGATGGTGTTTTCCTATCCCCTCTGAAAGTCACCGTCTCATCATTGCCCAGATCAAACTCTACCTCCTTAAGGCCAGAATCTATCTTGGCATGATATTTCTCCATAACATCCATTCCAAGTATAACATCTAAGCCTTTTAGGTCTAGAGGTAGTAAATCCACTACCGGTCTAGCACCATCAATAAAGAGCTCACAACCCCTATACATTTGACTAATTACATCATTCCTCCCTTCAGGTGTACTAACAAGAAAAGGGCTATTCAAAGGCACTGAATTCACACCATGTAAAATCATACTTATAGAAACAAATGAATGCGTAGAGCTACAATCAATAAAGACATATCCTTCAAAATTAAGTAATTGAGTCATACCCGTGACAACTTTAGGTGCAACTGCAGCTTCCTCCCTTGTCATTGCAAACACTCTTGCCTGTGCCTAACCCTTGGCCTTTCTGGAGGAATAACCTTCCTTGCAACGCTAGAACTGCCCACTTCAGTGGTTGGTCAGGTTTCCACTATTTTAGCTCTCCTTGGGACTTATAATCGTGACCCCTCCTGCCTCGTTACTTAGAGATAGTCCCTGATCATATGCCCCTTCTCTCCATATCGAAAGCATGCTCCTAGTAACTTGAAGCACCCTCTGCAACTTCCCATAATGCTCACATTGGGGGTTCATGTTCCTGCTCCTCTCCACCTTGCTATTGCCTCCTACTGTTGAGGCTTGTACTAACACTACCCTTTCTTGCTTGTTCTTAATAAAGTCATTACTCCCCGAAGGCATAACCTGACTGTGGGGCACTGATTCCCACCAATGAAGTGCATCCCCTTACAGCAAGCTAACTACATAATCCAGCCTCTATTCATTGGAGCACTTCATCTGAAGTAGGACTGTCTCGGTCCTCTTCAACCATGCTTCTGCCTCTTCTAGATTTGTAGTACCATTAAAGTCTACATCTCTATACTTGCGGAGCTTATCATACTACCCAGTCCTCTCCATTGGAGCTAGAATCGGCATTTGTGACCTTTGGCCCTTGACATAAGTGAAAGCCGGGGCAAAGGCTTGAAAGAACCGTGGATCCATGGTAAGCATAGGAGGAGGACATCGTGGCACTTCATGTTGCACATTAGCCGCCTCTGAATCTGGAGCAGAGTGTGTCCCCTCATCTTGCGGGAAATAGGATTTATCTATGCTCCCTTGGCGAGAGCAAGATCAAGCCATAGCTCCTCAAGTTCTCTTTCGAGGTGACATAATCACTACTTCAATTTAAAACCATTGAAAATCTTTAGTTCATGCAAAATAATCTCAAATCATGTAAAACAATTTAAATCATATAAAACAATTTCAAATCGTGTATAACAATTCAAAACAATGCAAATTATTCATTTAAAATAGTGCACATTTATTTCAAATCTTAAACTACCCATTCCATGCCTAAGCTACTCCTAGACCTAGCCCTACACCTAGCCTAAAACCTAGTCGTTCTGATACCATACAATGTTAGCCCCACTTTTGGAGCTCAACATTCGGATTCATAAAGCATGAGCATATTATCCTATAAGGTTATTTCCCTAAACCCTCATTAGCCATCATCCCACAAGGGTGGCGTACTCACACCAGTCAATCACTAAAAACAAAATCCTTCCTTTAAATTCAGAATAGATTTTAAAAATCTTAAGATTAGAATTTCAAATTTTCTTCTTCATAATAATTGTATCTTAACGTCTATAATTTATTTTTAATTAAGAATCACCTCATTCAGAGCTCCACAGATCAAGATATCATCAAAATACCGAAGTATGCTCAGTGCAATATCCAATTCTTACTCTTCAGACATGTTTTGGTACAAAAGGCATACCTTTCTATAGAGGTGTCCGATTAAGGTTATTATAGGATGGTTTCAAAAAGCACTTATCTATCTACATCTTTCATGAAGACCTTGAAGAGAGATTTTGCCTCTAAAAGGGGTTAAAATCCCAAATTAAAAACCCCTCAGGAAAAAGTGTTCACTGTGACGAACTTTAAAGGTGAAGAGTAAAACCTTTCGGGAAAATTTCACCACGGCCATCTCTTGGGTTTGCCGCGGCAAAAATCCCTTCTGTACAAGTTCACTGCGGCATATCTTTTTGGGTTCGTCGCGGTGAACTATGAAAACTAGACAGAAAACCTGTCAAGGAGAGTTGTGTAGACTACCAACACCTATTATCATGTAACGACCATAACTTTCTCATCCGAAGTCTAAATCTTACATACTATATACCATTGGAAAGCTCAGAGGATAAGCTACCATCATTGAAAGAAAACATTAATGGCCTATTACTTAATTCTAAAACTATAACCAACCTTGAAATCCTTGCTTAAGAAATTGGCTTAAGGATGTCTCTCCTCTTGCTCCCTTTGCCTCTCTTCATCCCCTTCTTAAGTTCCTTTAACAATAACAAAATCACTATTTAAATAGGAATTATAATTTGAGAACCCTAATAAAATACATTCACCAAAATGATTTTAAAGTACTTAAACCTATGCATTTTCTAAGCTTCATGAACCAAAACCCTTTCCATAAATCCAAACCTTCGATCCAATTTTCATTGATCATTTTGATCCTGTAAATTACAAAATTTAATAGAACTTCATTCTATAAAAATTTTCCTCATTGTCATAAGTTTCTTATAGGAACCAAAATCATTCAATTTGGTTCAGTACTCTAAATGTTATACCCCAAACATTTTTCGGTTGTTCTTATACTAAAACAACATTCTATGTTCGACTTCCATCCAATAATTAAAATCCTTACAAACTAAATTAGAACTCCATTTCATCATACAAGTTTTATCCATGGCTCTAGTTTACACCAAATCAAAAATCATTGAGTTTCTATAACTACAAAAAACGTTATGCCTAACATACCAATGCATGTTCTGACCTGGAAAGTTGAGTTCACTGCGGCAAACTTATCCAGAAACCCACTCTGAGAACACGTTTTGCTACATTTTCCCTCATTCCACATCCCCTCTTTCACCTATAACCCATCTTAACCCTAAAACATCTCTTCTACTTCATTTTCAACATCATTTCACCCATAACATTTACAAATACATCAAAATCTATCTTAAAAGAAAACATTTGCCTATCTCATTCACAAACAACTTTCTACCCATATTTAACTTCATTTGGGTTTCATTTAACCAAACCCATGAAATCTAAATCATAACTTACTTGTTGAAGCTTCAAATTCTTCAAACTCTTCAAGATCTCCAAAAACCTGAGCTTTTCTCTTCTCATCCTCTCCTTCCACGACATTCTCTTTCTTTACCTCTTCTCACACATAAATTTTCTTCTTCTACACTTTTAATAATCACAAAAATGTCCCTTTTTCCCTCCAATATAAGCCTTATGTTTTTTAACCTTAAGTGACTTGCCAATTTTTCCCTTGCTATATTCTTACAACATTAATACTTTAATTCCATCAATCTATGCAATAAATCCTCCTAACTAGACATACTAATTAAAATCCAAAGAAAAATGATTAATCTAGCAAGACCATAGAAACATTTATTCAAATCATGCTTAATAAAATAAATAAAAAAATTCAGGGTCCAACAACTTAAGGACTTGGGGTTGCCCATCCCATTTTTTAAGGTTTCAATCCACAAAGTGTTGGAGTTATGTAAATATAATGCCCTGGAAAGCAAGTGTATTCACTTATAACTTAATTTTCTTCTAGTTACATTTGTAATGAAAATATTTATTATTAATAAGATAAAAGAGTTTGGTTTTAATTGTATGAGCATTATATATCTGGTCATAAGATACCAAGATTCTTTTGTAGGTAATGTACGTATACATAAAGATGTATGGGAAATATGTATATTATTAGAATCTAAAATAAATGATTCCCAGTTGAATAATCAAGTTGGTCGCTTGATTATGGTTTAGACTGTAGTGTTGCAATTTATCTCCGTTCAAGTAAAGGAGTTTATTTCAAGGGAATGATAGTAGTTCACTATCAATAATGGCACTATTAAATGAATCTAGAATCACCTATGTTTTAAAGAATAAATTAGGTTGTTACTTTAATCATAAAACATATACTTAACCATTCATTTATTATGGACTATCATCTTGATAAGTGGTTATGTGTTTCATTATAATTTTTGATATAATCATAATCAACTTTTACAAAGTATCAATCCATTGCTTGTATGTTAGAGTTATTAATTGAAACATGTATCAGAGAACATTTACTCAAATAAAGAGTTTATAGTGATATCATCACTTTTAGAAGTTTTACGAAGATCGGTGATTAAATTGGTGCCAGTAGTTTGATGGACTAGCTACCCATCAAGTCTTAACACCAAGATGAGATCTTGTATTAATCACCATATAGAGTAAAACGGGAGATCTAGAAGGAAGAACTAACATAAGGGCAAAGCAGTAATTTTATCCTTTATTGTGCGGATGGCTACAATATGGTTAATATTAGAGTTTACAATTAGACATCATATTTGAAACGTGTTTTCTCATAATATTTAGTAATTCAACAGTTCAAATAATTTTCTTTAGTGGAATGACATTTAGTTAATAAGCGGGAGTTATTTATAATGAAATTAAATTAATTATGGGCTTATTAGAGCTTGAATTATATAAGTCCAATTAGATTCCCCATTTGGCTTCTAGGAAGGTTAGCAAATAAAGTAAGAAATACAAATTAAGGTTTTAAAGCCCATGATTGAATATTGGCCTTACTTTAATTAAATGTTAATTAGAAGCCCTTATGAACATTTAGAAATGGGCTAGACTTTGGTTTAATTTGATTAATTAAATTAACACAAAGTTTTTTAAGATAGAAGGAGGTGGATTTTCAGTTTTAATGGACATTGGTTTGCTACATTTAAGATGGTTTTTAACATGCTTTATCATCATTAAATGGAGTAATGATCCTATCATTAAATGGTTTAATGGTGTTCTTTTAATGATAGCATGTAACCTTTTAACATTTATTGGATTAAAGAAGAAAGATGTGCATTTGATGGACTATCTTCCTTCTTTTCATCACAAAACTGAAAATGAGATGTATCATTTAGGTTATTGATCTTTTCGTATAGCCATGTTAAAACAAATGAGAAGAGTCTCATTTATTGGCTTCTTTATTATTGATTAAGGAATGATGTGATGCATTGGATGCACTTAACTTCTTTATTTGATGCTTAATTGAAATTGATAAAAAGAATACAAGGGCTTGTTCAATTTATATCTCTCTCCCCTATCTTGCATGAGTTAGTCGAAAATTGCATGAGAGGTGTCTTATCTTTGGCTTCTTTCTTTTAAGGCAAAATCTCTTCAAGTTTTCTTCTCGTCTCCCACCAAAGTATCTTGTTAACTAGGCTGTCTAAGGAGAACAAGTGGTAGATTGAATTGGTCGAGCATACAATAATGAGAAGATGGTACATTACCTAGGAGATGATATGTTGCTAAGGATAGGATAGCACAACGAGGAGTTAAAGCTGTGGTGAAGGAGTCGGTATAATTTCCATCTTATTTTTATGTAAATTATTTTCCTTATATCGTATCATATATGGCTTGGCATGTTGATTTGGTTATCTTACTTCTGCTGAAATTTAATTTCTAAAAAAGTTTTGAAATCTTTCGTTTTAGCCAACATAAAGATGGAACCAAGATCAGAAGTATGTTTGTTTGTAGGATATGCTAAAGGTACACGAGGGTATTATTTTTACAGTGCTGAAGATAGGAAGGTATTTATGTCGACAAATATGGCCTTCTTGGAGGAAGAATTTGTGAGAAATCACAAAAGAAGAAGTGAAGTAGTACTAAAGGAGCTAGTTATTTCATCCAAACGAAGAGTTGATTTGGATATAGCAAAACAAGATGTCAAAATAGATTCAATAGTTGAATCATCAGAGCATCCTAAACATCAAGTAGTGCCTAGACATAGTAGGAGGGTTGTGCGACAGCCAGACAGGTATCTTGGTCTAGGAGAAGGCATAACTGCCATCTCAGACCAAAAAGAAATGGATCCCAATATTTATACACAGGCTATTAATGATGATGCAGAAAAATGGCTCAAGGTGATGGAATTAGAAATAGATTCCATGTACACCAATGAAGTCTGGATCCTTGTAGATCTACCACCAGATGTAAAAGCCATAGGGTCTAAATGGATCTACAAAAGGAAAAGAAGATTCGATGGAAAGGTAGAGACTTTTAAAGCTACATTGGTAGCTAAAGGTTATACTCAAAAAGAGGGCATAGACTAAGGAGACTTTTTCTCCAGTTGCCAGGCTTAAGTCCATCAGAATTCTTTTGGTCATAGCAGCTTATTTCGATTATGAAATATGGAAAATGTGTAACATCCCATTACCCACGTTAAGGCTAAAACAGTATTTACATGAAAGATTATTGAGAGATTAGAAAATTCATTTCATGCTCATGTATTATATGATATGCCCATACACGTGAATATTGATCTTATGCAAATTAAAATAATTGTACATGCATTCATTAACGTATTCTAGGTATAGTTGTTTATAAATGTGATTATATTGAGAATTGTGGTTTTACTATGTTGAAAACTAATTTAGAGAGTTTATTTGGGGATTTAGAATTTTTGGTGAACTTTAGAAAAATTTCTAAAAATTTAGGTAATTTTAGACTAAAAAAATGCCATGTGGTAAAACAATTGATAAATGGTAGTAGAATTAACTGTCAAATGACAGTGGAAATTTTGACAAAGGCCTTTGGGATTTATTGACAAATATCATTGAAAATAGGGAGACAATTGGATTAGAAACTAGAGACAAATAGATTAATTGCTAATAAGGGCCCAAATGGGACCATAAGGAGGTGACAAGTGGAACTGACAAATGTCACTACCACTCACCACTCCTCTCTCTCATGTTATTCCTCTTTGCAAGACATTCTAATGTCTTTCATTTTACTCTTTTCTTCTCTTCTACGTGACTTTCTCCATCATCTTCAAGGTTCTTCATATTCTTCCTTTGATTTTTTGACAACTTCCACCAAAATTGAAACTAGCTCCCTCATCTTTCACTTGCTACACACACCATGTCACCTTCTTCATTTACATAAGAAAACCCAAACCTTCCAACCTTTAAGATGATGATCGTAGGTTGTATGTGAAGATAGGGTTAAGTGAGATTCTGAAGATTTTGGAGCCAAATCAAGTAAATAGCTTGTTAATTCTTCATGGGTATTGTTAAATGAAACTAGAATGATGAGAAATGTAAGATTGATGACTTGATTATGTGAGTTTTAATGTGTGCGTCATGGATGATGAAAAGCCTATGTAAATGTATACGCTCAGTTTTTGCTTAATGTTCAAATATATATATCATAAATTATTTACGAATGTTATTAAGTTGAAATGGAGTTGAGAATGAAGAATAAATGAAGCAGAAAGGATGATCTTTGTACAAGATGTGTTAGGTGTAAGATGTCGGGTGTTGTAGAATCTGGAAAAATTGGAAGATGAATCATATTTGTTGCTTTCCGTGAAAGTTCACCACGGCTAACTCCTTGGTTCACCATGACCAACTTGCAAGATTTTATGAGGATTCCTCTCCTTGCTACTTTTTGTGAAAGTTTGTCACGGCCAACTCCTTAGTTCGTCGTGGCTAACTTACAAGACTTCACGAGGAATTTCCTCTAGGGAAAAGTTCATCGCGACCAACTCTTAACTTGTCGTGACCAACTTTCTTGCACAGTTTAAATATACTTTGGTATTTTGACAATATCTTGATTGTGAGTTATCCAAATGGAATAATTATTATTTTAGATTAAACTAAATACATAGGGATAAAATGTTTTTGACGAAATCAAATTTTAATTCAATCTCTAAGAATCTCAATTTCTTGATGGAAGTTGAGTACAGGGCACTGTTTCGGTATAAGAACAGTCTGAAAATGTTTGGGGTATAACTTTCAGATTACTGAACCAAATCGAATGATTTATATGTCATTAGAATCTTAAGAGACATGAGAACAATTTGATAGAAGAAAGTATTGTCAAATTACTTCATTTTCATTGTCTAAATGATCAAGAACAGTAGACCTGAATGTTAGTTTTTGGAAAAATCTGAAATGATTCATTAGGTTATGAAATTAGATTCAAAGTGTTGATTTGAGGTATAAACCCTACGTACAAACTTAAGTGAGTTTTGATATTGGATTGATTTTCTGATGAGAATAATGAAAAAATACCCGCAATTGTCATGAACATGCATTATGCATATTTCATATACATATATGTGAAATAAGGAATATTTATGAAATTATGCAAGATTGTGATATGTGTATGTATTGTATATTATAGAGGAGCATTTGGAACTTCAACATCTAGATGTTGCTAGAACTTCTAGGCATTAGCTTCGGGAGCAAACTATGAGTAACCTAGATGGTCTTACTAAATTAATTGTTTGTTTTATATTATGTTTAAATTATCAAAGGAATGTGATTTGATTGTATTGATTCCGAACAATGATGGTCCGAGGCATCTGATGAATGAATGTGATATTGAAGTGCTACTTGCATATGAATGAGAATAAATAAATGTTTTCTTAATGATTTTTGCTGAATGCTGGACCTAAGATCTGATAATAAACGTGATCTAAATGTGAATGTGAAATTATGAGATTGACTAAGAATATGAGAATGTGAAGCATCCATTACATGAATAAATGAAAGATAAAGCAGTTGTGATTAAAGTCGCTAGTATAAAGAGCTTAAAGCTTAGTGATTGAGCCCAAGTTTATCATATAAATTGGTGACACTTTAATAGTTTTTAATATACTTTTTGACTCTTAATTCTTGATTTTGTGTTTAAATTAGTGCTTGAGTGTGTGCTTATATTTTACGCAATTTAATAGTGAAAATTGTTACAAATTGACATTAGTGCACTATAAATTTTCTAAGGACAATTAATACTGCAAATTGCTATTTTTGATTGTAAGAGCCTCAAAGGAAAAAGAGTCAGTGGGCTAAAATGGAGTCAACATGAGGACTTCAGCTTCAGGATATTCGCCGCGACAAACCAAACCTGTTGTCCCGGCGCAACACAGAGGAAAAGCTCGCCGCGGCGTAAATTGATTATTTCGCCGCAGCGAAGGATCCAGCAAGAGTACGCCGCGGCGCAACATTCCTGTCACCATGGTGAACTATCGGAAACTCGAGCTAAATTGGAAACTTCTCTCACTATTCTGACCCAACCTACGACCCAACATTTAAATTCATGTCAAATTAGGTCATATAATACAAATAGTTATGGACGGGGAGAGAGCCGACAACCAAGAGAATTCATTCCACTAACTCTCGACTTTCAACCATCAACTCCGACTACCTTCACTGTCCTCTTCACCATCTGTCACTGCTACTGCCATGGGTGACATCGAAGCTCTTGCATTTGTGAGGATTTCCGACATTATGCTTGGCTAGAACATCGATTTCCTTTTAAAGATGGAGCGATGGCTTGAGTTCGATGGGCTTAAAAGGGGAGTTATTTTACATTGTCAAGTTTAACTGCATAGTTGTAAACTTCTGAGTTAGGGTTTATAGCCGTGTAGTTAGATTAGCTTGATTAGAGTTTAATCAAGTGTTGAACAATACTTGTGTTATAGATTTGCTTATGTAAAACTTTGCTGCTTAATATATGAAGTTTCATAAATGTCTTTGTGGTGATTGTGTTAACTCTATTTTATCTGTCTAGTTGTGTTTGATATTGAGATTAAGTTTGATCCACATTGACCACTTGCATTAGCTCATCCATTAATACACACTAAGATGCATTTAACAAGGTTTTAAGAAATAGAGTTTATTGATTAAAACCTTGGACTTAAAGAGTTCTTTAAGGTTTATCATTCGAAAACTTAGTGAAATTTTCTCCCGAAAGATTTGTTTTGAATCATGATAGCCAAAGCTCATTTTTGAGATGATTTTATCATATCTGATCATTTTTTGAGTTTTTCACTTTTCACTTCCCAAAAATCCAAAAATACCTTTTTATACATTTTTCCTTCATTTGGTTCAATTTCCTTAATTTTTACCAATGATCAAACCCCCCCTTTTTATCAACTCAATTGCATTTTTCGAAAATTAAGCTAGCTTAGACGATTTGCGCTAGGTTCCAATTAGGTGAGACGAACCGAGGTTGCATCCTATATGGCAATCCTTGGAATTAAATTTTTTATTCAGTTTCTAAGGGATTAATCTAAAGATCAAACGAGAGCTGATCAAAATGGTGTCGTTGCTAGGGAACTAAGCAATTGGTTTTCTTTAGGTTAGCCGTTGTCATTTTCAATTATCATTGATAATAGGAACCTTTTTCCTTTACATTTCATTTTGGATAATTTAATTTTCATACTTGTCTATAGTATAGTTTTTTAATTTTCCTTTGCATAGCATAAATTAAAAAAAAACAAACAAAAGCGTACTTTCACAGTTGGATTTTTCATACTTAGCATCCTTCATACATACCCATCTTCATACATATTCGTACACTCCATAGACTTACATCTTCCATATCTCACCTTCTATTTAACTTTGTGTGATTGTGGGTAAATTTTGTTATAATTTTTTTCAGTTGAATTGTTTTTCTTGGACATGCCCTAGAGAGTTAGACTTGTTCCTTTCCAACCTGAGATTGAGAGATGTTTAAGGAAGATTAGAAAAGAGAGGAAAGAACAAGAGAGAA
>JANSVA010163198.1:0-28751 GCA_025504915.1 Erythroxylum reticulatum
AATTTGCACCTTTTGCCTATAGAAGAAATATTGACCAAGATCTAGAGTTTGACATTAATACATGTATAACTAACCAGATGTGTATGTTTCTTTCATATTTATTTATGAGCAACGAATATTTTGTGAAACTATAATTCAGATAATAATTCGAAGTTTAATATGTTTATGTTTGCATGTTTCATCAATGTATTTCAAAATAAATATTGGTGGAGGTGACGAGTGTAACCGGAAGTAAAAGATATTCAACTCAAATAAAATAGGAGATATTGAAAAGAAGTATGTGAATGGAGCATTTCGTAGGTGGCAATACGATTTATATAATATTTCTAGCAAAATTATGATTTAATGTAAGAAAATTATATTATGCTTATAGGCACTTATATTATAATAAGTGATGACGTCATTTGGTTTTTAGTGTGATCATAGTACAGTTCTCTTCTTCTTTCCTTATTTTGGAAGACAAAGCAGTCAAAAAGAAATAAATATTATAACCTAATAATTTTGATGAATTTGGCTTATTAATTAAGTGAACATGTTCTTTGCAACAATTCTATAAATGCGAAAGTTTTGATGAAAGAAAAGAAGGAGATTTTGCAAAGTTTAAAAATCAAGCCAGATCGAACTGGACCGGACCGGACCATTTAGTCTGACCGAAAAGGTTGAACCGGCCGGTTTTTATATAGGGAGGTTATTAGGTAAACCGAACCGGACCATTGACCGGTTCAAACCTTTTTCAGTCGGACTGGACGGTCCGGTCCTGTTTTTAAAACCTTGAAATATACTACTACTCTGCACTTATTGATGCAACTAAAATGTTCTTTCTTTTTTTTCAACAATTGAAGAAGAAATAATGAACAAAATAGCAACTAAATGCAATGTGATCTAAGAGTAAAAGTATCACTAAACTCATCTCAGAAAAAAAAATATAACAAAAATCCCAAACTAATGCATCACTTAATATTATACTAAGCTTGTCAATGGGTAAGCTAATGGGGTTTCGAGTTTTAAAATGTGGAGTGTTTTCAAGAAACAAAAGGGTAAGGTTCAATAGGGGTAGTAAGGGATAATAAAAGGTACGTCATTTAAGCCAAAGGTTAACATAAAAGGGCTTTATTCATCTCTATTAAGCATGCATCCAGTAGACTCAAACCGATTCAAAGCAAGTTCTGAAGGTAATAACCTAAGGAAGCATCACACAAACAAAGAAATAAAATGGCTATAGATGGAGTCATATATGCTCAATCATCACATTGGATAAAATGAAAATTTATTATGCATCTCTATACTAACTCATTGCTTAAGTGTCAAATTCTAAGCAAGCTTATGCAGCCAATTACTTTTCATCACTTAACATGGTTCACTCTTGACTCAAGTAGCCTAATATGAGTTTAAGCATGAATTCAATCTCATTCTAACTAGCATGACAGAATGTCATAGCAAAACAAATCAAAATGATTCAAGTGAAGTTCAGTTGCTAACATAAAACAACAACCTAATATGCCTAAAACATGTATACTAATTAACAAAATGCAAACAGTGACTAAGGCAAACTAAAACAAAGCAACTGACAAAGCAAATGTCACCTCCCCACACTTGGACAACACATTGTCCTCAATGTGAGAAGACAACCACAAAAGGAAACTAAAACACAAAGCCCAACATCAAACAAACAAGCAAGTAAAATAACTAATAAGGTAAATAAATCAACGTAAAAAGTAAAGGGTAAGAAAGCTTTATGGAGATTGTGGTGGCGAAGGCATAGGGGAAGGGACTTCAATGTTCTTCATTCGGATGAACTTAAGGAATTTCTTTTTGATATACCATTGCTCTTTATGCAGTTGTCTCATTTGGGTGCCGAGCTCATTAATTTGCAATGTCATTTGTTGATCATTTTCATCCATTTGGTTGAGGATTTGCTGAAACTTATTGACATCTATTGCTATGGTTGGTTCCTCTTCTACTGTTTCTTCTTGGGGCTCCGGGGCATCTGAGAGGAGGATGGTTGAGAAGTGGCTGCATCCTTGCCCTTCCTGTTCTTAACAGTGGTGCGCATTTGAGGATTTTGGAGCTCTATAGAATGAGACTCCAAAATTTAAGAGCATCTCAAATAAGTTATATCAAACATATAAGGTCTAGCTATGCACATACCATCCACATCAAGATTGTAATGAAAAGCCAAAGCAGTAACAATGTAAGTCATACCAAAATATGAGCTTTTCTTAGTAATGGAACCCACAATAGATCGAAAAATGCGATAAGGGGGTATTCACTTTAATTTTACAATCCATGCACTAAAGAAAGAAAATTTCCCTAGCCGAGCACTTGTTACTTTCAGTTTTGTTAAAAATAATTACGCACATAAACTTTTAAAGAAGTGCTCGGTGTTATGAATCAAAGTGTTGGGTGCATTGTTACTTTCAGTTTTGTTAAAAATAATTACACACATAAACTTTTAAAGAAGTGCTCGGTGTTATGAATCAAAGTGTTGGGTGCATTCTCAGTGCTACGAATCAAAGTGTTAGGTGCATTCTTAGAGTCAAAAGTGTTTTCACCCGCAAGGATCTTCCCATAATCATCTACATGAAAATCATTATGGTCATCCAAAACTTTGGTGTTAAACAGTTCAAAGAGCATACGAATGACAGTATAATTCAGCCTATATGTATGGCCACCTATCCTAAACCACAATATGTCTATTTTAGTATTATAGGGTATAGTGGTGAAAAATTCTATAATCATCATAGGGTATGTCAATACATCACAATGAATTAAATGACCCAACCAATATTTGTAGCTAATCTTTCAATGTTATGCCTTAGTCTTATGTTTTCTAACAGGTTAAAATCAAAGTACATAGGAGGCAATAACTCTCTATCCTTAAAATCTCGGAATCTCATGTCTTGTTCTTCAGAAAAAATAGGAAATGAGGTGTAAAAAGTGTCTGCCATATCACGTTTACCTTATCTGAAGACTTGGAGGGACAGTTGGTCGGTTGGTTTATGGGTTAGATGCTTCCTTAGAGCCATTTAAGGAGAAAAACCTGTAAAAAGAGTCAAGAGAGAGATTAGCATGTTTTTCAGAGAGAAAGAGAGAAAAACTTACCAAATCCTTGGATTCTTGAGTGGACAATGTGAAATAAGTGTTAATAGAGTGAATAATGATGGAAAAAGCAGAGAAAACACTAAGATTTGAGGGAAAGATGAAGGATTTATGAGGTTTGGGTAAGTGTGTGTTGGTTTTAGAGTGAGAGAATGTTAGAAGATGAAGAAAGAAGAAAGAAGGAGGGATTTTTAAAATCCTTTGACTGGGGATCCCATGATCGTGGAAACCCTATGCTTCCCACGATCGTGGGTTAAGACTCCAGAAAGTTTCTGAAGAGCCTTCCCATATTTGTGCAAAATAGACCCACTCCCATGATCGTGGGCACTGTACAAACACCTAATCTTGATTTTCTAACTTTTTAGCCCTCTTCCAAGCTTAGCATGCATTCCCAACATTCAAGCAACCTGCAAACATATTAAAATCACCCAACCAATAAGAAATTTTAAGAGAACAAAGTTAAAACTCAAACAAAACCCAAGCAAACACCAAGAAATCATAGCAAACTCAAACCAAATATAATCAAAACTAAACAAATCAAACAAAAAAGTAAACAAAGACAAACAAAAGAAATGTAAACATGCTAAGTTAAGGTCATTAGCTTGACCATTCCACATGCATTCTTGAAAGAGTGGAAGAGAGGAAAGAGATGACTTCCCTTTCTTGTGAGTATGTCCCTCCATAGTATAACTTGCACCTATGCCCATTGACCTTGAATGCTTCACCCTTGACATTTTCCAACTCCAAAGCTCCATAGGGAAACGCCTGAAGGATCTTGGAAGGTCCACTCCATCTTGACTTGAGCTTTCCAGGAATTAACCGAAGTCATTGAAAGAGTGGAAGAGAGGAAAGAGATGACTTCCCGTTCTTGTGAGTATGTCCCTCCATAGTATAACTTGCACCTATGCCCATTGACCTTGAATGCTTCACCCTTGACATTTTCCAACTCCAAAGATCCATAGGGAAACGCCTAAAGGATCTTGAAAGGTCCACTCCATCTTGACTTGAGCTTTCCAGGAATTAACCGAAGTCATGAATTGAATAAAAGCGCCAAGTCCCAACTCTTAAACTCCTTTTTAATGTGAGCATTATGCCACTTTTTTGCTCTTTCTTTGTATAACTTAGCATATTTACAAGCTTCAAATCTCAACTCTTCCAATTCATCAAGTTGTAACAATATCTTCTCAACCACAAGCTTCCCATCCATATTCAACTTCCGAATTGCTCAATAGGCTCTATGCTCCAATTCCAAAGGTAAATGGCAAGGCTAGCCATACACAAATCTATATGGAGTAGTACCTATAGGTGTCTTGAAGGTTGTCATATACACATAACGTGTATCATTTAACTTCGAAGCCTAATCTTTCTTTGAAGTGCTCACTACCTTCTCCAAAATCTTCTTCAATTCTTTGTTTGGCCACTCATTTGTGGATGGTAAGGAGTTGCCACTCGATAATTCACATTATGTCTTTTCAATAGAGCTTCAAAGGGTTTGTTGCGAAAATGATTCCCTCCATCACTAATTATCACTCTAGGCACTCCAAATCTAGAGAAAATCTTCTTGATAAATCTTTACACCACCTTGCCATCATTGGTTGGAGTAGCTACGACTTCAACCCACTTCAAAACATAATCAACTCCAACCAGTATTTACCTAAGGAGGATGGGAATGATCCCATAAAATCCAAGCCCCACACATCAAATATTTCTACTTCCATTATGTTTGAAAGTGGCATCTTATCCCACTTTGATATGTGGCCCACTCTCTAGCATTTATCACACTGTAGTAAAAAGTTTCGAGCAAACCCATATTTCAAGATATGAGTCATCGTCTTGTTCGCTTCATAGTGTCTTGCATACATTGAACTATGACATTAATTCAAAACGTCAGGCTTTTATTCTTTAGGGGCATACCTGCGAATCACATTGTCAGCATAAATTTTATATAACAAAGTTCAAAACATCAGGCTTTTCTTCTTTAGGGGCATACCTGCGAATCACATTGTCAGCACAAATTTTATATAACAAAGTTCATCCCAAATATAGTGAGAACACTAGAATAAGAAACTCTTCCTTTGTTGATATAAGAGATTAGAAAGAAAAATACCACCTAAGAGTTAGTTTGCAATATTTACAAACCAAGGAAAAAAAGGATTTTCTACCATCATTAAAGTCTCATCAGGAAAGCTCTCCTCGATTTTCTCTTCTTATTCATGATGCCCCCTTCAAATCGTGATAGGTGTTCCGCTAAAACAGTTTTTACTCCCTTTTTATCTTTAATCTCAATGTTGAATTCTTGGAGCAGAAGCACCCACTAGATGAGCCTAGCCTTGACATCCTTCTTGGAAAAGAGATAAGGTAATGCCACATGGTCTGTAGAAATAATAACTTGTGAGCCTAAAAGATAAGAATGAAATTTCTCATATGCAAATACCATTGTAAGCAATTCCTTCTCAGTAGTAGTGTAGTTCAGTTATGCTCCCGTCAAGGTCTTACTTGCGTAGTAGATAGCATGTAACCTCTTCTCCTTCCACTGGACAAGTACACAACCAATAACATGGTCACTTGCATCACACATAATCTCAAAGGGAAGAGACCAATCTGGTGATGTCAAAATGGGTGCTGTTGTAAGTACCTTCTTCAACTTGTTAAAAGAATCCAAACAATCATCATCAAACACAAAAGACACATCCTTAACTAATACATGAGTCAAGGGTCTAGCAATAAGAGAAAAATACTTGATAAATCATTTGTAGAACCTTGCATGACTAAGAAAAGCTCGGATGCCCTTGATGTTGATAAGAGATGGTAGCTTTTCAATCACTTCAGTCTTAGCTCGATCTACTTTAATCCCCCTATTGATATCTTATGATCCAATACAATTCCCTCTTGGACCATAAAATGACACTTCTCCTAGTGCAAAACTAGATGAGACTCCTCTCATCTTTGAAGTACTCTGTCTAAATTAAACAAGCAATGATCAAAAGAATATCCAAAGATAGAGAAGTTTTTCGTAAATACCTCCATGAGGTTCTCATTCATATTTGAAAAAAATGGTCATCATGCATATTTGGAATGTGGCAAGTGCATTGCATAAACCAAAATACATGCTCCTATAAGCGAAAATCCCATAAGGACAAGTGAAAGTGGTCTTCCGGGTATATAAAAATTTGATTGTACCATGAATATCCATCAAGAAAACAATAAAAGGAATGGCCAACCACTCTCTTAATAATTTGGTCCACAAAAAGTAAAGGGAAATGGTCTTTCTCGGTGGCCAAATTGAGCTTCCTATAATCAATACACACTCTCTAACCTGTGATGGTCCTAGTAGAAATCTTTTCACCATGTTCAGTCTCCATCACTGTCATGCCACCCTTCCTAGGCACACACTGTACCGAACTTACCCACTCATTATCTAAAATGGGATAAATGATCCTCGCATCCAAAAGCTTCACTACCTCTTTCTTCAAAACCTCTTGAATGTTTGGATTTAACCTTCTCTATCTCTCCCTCACCGTTTTACATCCTTCTTCTAAGTTAATCCTATGCATCATCACATTGGGGCTAATCCTCCTAGTATCATAAATTTGCCACCCTATGGCTCTCATCCTCTTTTTAATGGTCTCTACCACTTTCTCTTGTTGCTCATAATCTAATTGGTTGGAGATAATGATGGGTAAGGTATAGTTCTTACCTAAAAAGGTGTATCTCAAGTGGGAAGGTACGAGTTTAAGCTTTAAAGGGGGGAGGGGGCGTTTAACAATGGAAGATGGTGTGGGTGCATCTGTTCTCTCCAACTTATCGTTCTCAACTCTCCCACATGATTCCTATTCTCTCGCACTCTCATCCCTATGTAGTTTAATAACTTCATCAACTTCCTCTTCAAACTTCTTTCATGCAATCATCTACAACATCAATCTTCATACATTCAATACCATCCGTTGACTTCTTCAAAGATTTAGACATATTAAATTCTTAAAGATTTGTCTAATAAACATCAACTAATGCCATACCAGTATTTATAAAAGGCCTACCTGAAATCAACGGATAATTTCTATTGGCTTAAAAATCTAACACATCAGAATCAACAGGAATGATAAATTTATCCACTTTTACTAACATGTCTTCTACAACTCCAAGTGGCCTCTTGATGGATTGATCCGCAAGCTGAATGAGCATAGATGTTGGCTTGACCTCTCCTAATCCCGATTTTCTGATAATAGACAAAATGCATCAAGTTCATACTTGCACCTAAATTATATAAGCATTTAGAAAATTCAAAGTCACCAGCAACACAAAGAATAGTAAAATTCCCTAGATCTTGTAGTTTTGAGTTCATTTTTCTTGAGATGATCGAACTATAATTCTCTGTCAAGGTTACCGTCTGATTCTCCTCCTAAGTGCGTTTATATGTGAGTATGTCTTTAAGAAACTTCGCATACTTGGGCATGCACTCCAAGGCTTCTACCAATGATAAGTTAATCTAAAGCTTCTTCAATTTCTCTAGAAACTTGGAAAACTGAGTGTTTACTTAATGTTGTCTCACCCTTTGTGGATACGGAAGTTTAGGCTTATAGGGTGGTGGTGGTACATATGGCCTCTCTTCTACTTTCTCTTCTTCTATCTCCTTGTCTTTCTCCTTTGTTTGACTCTCCTTTTTAACACTTGCCTTGAGTTATTCCTTTAGGTTGTTTTCAATGTTGCTTGGTAGGATACCCACATTTCTAGAAGATAAAAAAAAGGAGCAATTTGACTTACCTGAACCTCTAAGTTGTGGATGAAGGAAGCGTGGTTCTTTAAGATTTGGTCAAATTTGGCGTCCTGGATTGTAAACATCTGTTTCTAATTCTCTTCTTGCCTTTTTTAACTTTCCTCTTAGCTTGAGAATTTGGAACCCAATACGTCCATTAACTTGTCCATTTCCTCTTTAAAGACCTAAAACGGTCTTGCTAAAATCTAGGCAGTCCTTTTGGTTTTGCTTAGCCACCTTTGTTGATAGTACTCTAAGAAAAATTTGGGTAATTTTTTCACCCTGGATTATAAGTGTTAAAGTATAGATTGTTACCTCGATGTGGTTGGCCTAAGTAATTTACCTATTCTGTGCTACCAGCTCCTAACAAGAAGCATTATATTGTGCAATGGTTGTCCTGCCCATATAACTCACATTGGAACTGTATGGCTTTGACTTTGGATGAAGAAGCTCCTTGTATATTGTTCAACTACTAAGTGAGGGTGGTAATCTGAACCTACAAGGCTATGAAAAAATCAATTTGAATCATGCCTTTTTGTTCCTTTGTGCCTTGTTTACTCCTTTCGTTTGACTATATGTAACTATTACTTGCCAACTCCTCCAAAAGATCACGAGCTGTCTCAATGGTTTTCCTCATCAACAACCCTCCAACAACTGCATCTATTATCCCTCTTATAGTCTGATTCACACCATTATATAATGTCCGTAGTAAGAACTCCTTTGGAAGGTTTTGGTGTGGGCAGCTTCTTTACAACTCTTTAAACCTCTCCTAAGCTTCATATAATGACTCCCCATTATGTTGCTGAAAGTTTGTAATTTTCTTGATGATCCGCGTAGTCTTTGTCAATGGGAAGTACTTAGCAAGGTACTTGCTCCCCTGTAGTAATATGAGATGCACTAAGTGAGTTGTACCATGCCTTGACTCAATCTCTCAAAGTGAATGGAAATAATCTGAGCCTCACAACATCATCAGACATCCCTTGGAATTTAAAAGTGTTGCTTATCTCCAAAAATTTTAATAGTTGGGCATTGAGATCTTCAGTTGATAACCCATAGAATTGAACACTGTTTTGGAGTATGTTTAGGGGCTTGATTTCAAAATTGTTTGTTGTGACTGTAGGCCTTGCAACTCCTTGTGGACTAAATCCAGGCCTCAGAAAATCCATCAATGTTCTCTCGACCCCTCCTTGTTCTCCTTCTTCCTCCATATTTGTTTGAAGATTTTCTTGGTGTTTTGCTCCCCTTAACCTCCTCTCCTATCTTGTAATATTAGAAAATTCTTCTTCAAAAGCTTCGTTGGGCCTTGTGCTCCTTGTGTTTATGCACCTGCAAATACATAAAGAAAAGTATCAAACACTCTCAAATCAAATTTACTCAAACTAAATAATATACTAAACAAATAATCCCCAGTAACGGCCCCAAAAATTTGTTGATTGCAAAACCAATTCACTAATTTTACGCTCAAAATTGCAAGTATACAGGGTGTAACTTGTAGTAAAGAACATATATCAATCCCTCAGATATAGTGTTTAGACACTACTTAATTCAGGCTACTTTGTTTGAGAACCAATTTAATAAATATAAACTGAAAAATTAAACTAAATCAAACAACTAACAATGAACAAATGATAAAGCAAAAGTGCATAAACTTGTAATTCAAGATTTAACAATTAGAGATCACTTTTTCCCTATCTTATCTCCCTCCTACCTTGTTAATTGAATTGTGCCTCACCTAAGATGTCCTAATGTATTAACTACTCTCTCTTAAGGTGTAATTAATTTTCCTTAGCCAAATTAAATGGAAATGATTAAGCAATCTCTCAATTTATAAAATCAATCCACCAATTCAATAAGTTATGAAGTTATCCTATGGGTAATCAACTAATTAGCCAATATCTCACTCTAACTAACCAATTAACTTGATGAATGTAGGTATATAGAGTGCCAATTTTCATTGTACAACCTTACACAATTTACCTAACTCAATTTCTCAATATATTGCAAGGTATAAGCTCAACATTCATTAAAAGCATCATTCATTCAAATCAAAAAAGTAGGAGTTCAACAAGTAGTTCAAAAGCAATCTCTATAAATAACTCAGCCACTCATTATGTCATTAACATCCCCAGCAACCAAAAGATCCATAATAAAGATGCTAAAAGAGAAAAATGAAATAATCTAGAAGAAGTAAGCTCCTCCTCTTCTTTGCCCAAATTTGGAATATCTAGAGTTGGTGTGCTCTTTGCCTAATTTGGAATGGAAACCTTGACTCTCTACCTCTCTCTAGGCTCTAAATTTGTTTTATAGCTCAAGGAGGTAAGTTCTCACGACACCCCTTCGACCTTAGGGATTTGTACCCTTATATAGTCACAAGAACCTAAAAATAAGTGAAACTCGCTTGTCTTTTTGGGTTAGGGATCCTACAGTCGTGGGCATTAGCATGAATCCCATGATCTTGGGTTTTATCTTATAACTACTCCACTTCTTTTCTTCTCTCTTAGACCACAAAGGTGGCCACCCTTCATTCTTACATCAAAACGATCAATCTTACCCTAAATTAACATCAAACATAAAAGAACAACCATGAAGATCAAACTAAACAAAAACATACAAAATAAGTCCTAAAACACAACAATAATAACCTATTATACAAGAAACACATGCCAAATACTTAGAAAAACACACACTAATGTACAACTATTAGATACGGGCCAGAAATGATCTCGGTATCCACAACAAATATGGGATAGTAAATTGGGTTGATAGGCACTTGGTCACAACAAAACAAAGTGAGAATGAAACACAGATGCATTTGCATATACATCCCTACATGTATCAAAAGATTAAATTGAAGTAAATTATTGAATTGTTTGAAATGGTGAATTACAGTTGAAGTAAATGAGGATGTGTTACATGATGTATTTTTCAAAGTATGATGAAATGTGATGTGGTATTCAATACTGGATGATATGATATACTTATTTTGTGATCTAACTTGAGTGAATACATCGATGATGGTTCACTCATTGAGTTCACAAACTCATCAAAATTGTAACATTAGTTTTTAGGTTCAAGGAATTTCTAAATACTAAAGTGTCATAGTAGAAATCTAATACTTAGATTTTGGGGACGAGAATGGCTCAAAGGTTTGCTCAGTTGAATATGAGGAGTTTAGATAGATGTATTTTGTATTAGCATCCTATTTTGTGTTATATTTTTTATACTAAGTTTTGAACTCATAAAAATGTTGCTTAATGTATTTGTGGAATTTGAATTGTAATGACATGTGACTTTTATGCTTGTGAATGAAATGGGAAGAGATGAGTTTTTAAAATGCTTTTGATATGTTTGATGCCTTTAATGATTTGGTTTTATTGTCCTAATGTATCATAGAATATGTTCTTGAATATGCTCTAGTATGTTCAGGTTTATGCTTTATGGGAGTAGTATGTTACAGTTTTGGTGTCAGAGCATGGTTTGACATCTTTAGGGACATATATGAACATTTCAACTTGGCATATAGAAAGAGACCCATTAGTTATCATTATTGTTGTTTGTTATAGTTCATCTACCATAAGAGACCGTGTCGTAGAGTCAGCTAATCTTGAGTCAATAGGAGCTAATAGAGAGTCCCCTATGCCCGAGTCTAAACAAATGCCTTAGAGATTTCCTAAGAGGAGAGAAAGGAGGTACAATAAACTTAGGAAGTAGGGGGTTGTAGACTTCTATGAAAGTATAGACCCTACCGAGGCAAAGGGCTTGCTGGAGAGAATAGAGAGAGTATTTGATCAAATAGACTGTGAGCCTGATGAGAGGTTCAATTACATAGTCTCTCTACTGCAAGGTCCAGCCTATAAGTGGTGGAGGACAATTCTAGGTAGTTCCACCTGACCTTGCAGACTGACATCGGAGGACTTCCTAAAGGTCTTTAAGGATAATTACATGCCAAAGATCTATTTGGATATGAAGATGAAAAAGTTTCTTAATCTAAAACAAGGAAATCTCACAGTAGTTGAGTATGATGTACAGTTTAATAAACTATTAGGGCATGCTACTGCTCTGATCTCGAATGAGGAGGATAAATGTAGGTGATTTGAGAATGGTTTTAATATGGAGATCAGGACAAGGTTAGCTATTACAAATTTAAACAGTTTTACTGAGTTGCGAGTTGCTTTGATTCGGATTGAGCAGTTACTAAAGGATGAACACGGAGAGTATAGGAAGGGGTTTAGGATTAAGAGGTAGGGTGAGTTTCAAGCTGACTCTGGCAGGAAATTTAGTAAATGCCAGAATAGATCATCGCGATCACAGTCGAGATTGAGGCGGTCAGGGTTTAGACTTAAAGAAGGTTTTGTTCATTCTGGTGGTGATAGAGGTTAGGCATCTAGAGGACAGACTTATGGTAGAAAAATACAACAAATTCACAATTGTGAATACTGTGGAAAAGGACATGGTAGAGTATGTTGGAAGGTATTGGGAGCTTATTTACACTATAGCTCTTTAGAGCATTAAATTGGAGACTGTCCAGCAACTTTAGGAGCATAGTCTGGAGAGAGGGAAGGATCAATTACTAAGAGGACTGTCCAACAGAGCAGAGCTAGTGGAGCAAGACAAAGAGGTAGAGGTAAGGGTAAAGCTAATTCAACAGGTCCTAGTGTTAGGACTGAGGTACAGCCACAATCCCAAGCTAGGATCTTTACTATTACGAGATAAGAGGCACATAATTTTCCAGATGTTATTGCAGGGGTGTTACATGTCTTTAATTTTGAGGCATTTGTATTTATAGATCCCAAATCTACACATTCATTCATTACCCCACATCTGACATCTAAATTGCATTATGAGAAAGAGATGTTGAAATATGGCTTAAAGGTGAGAACTCCAGTAGGTAGTACTACAGTGATTGGAGAAGTATGTAGAGGGTGTATTATTCGGGTTAACCAGACTAAGTTGAAAGCCGATTTGATAGTACTACAATTGAAAGAGATAGACCTTATTTTAGGTATGGATTGACTTACTATTCTTAAGGTTGTGATGAATTGTTATACTAAGGAAGTTATTCTAAAATCTCCAACTCAACCAAGGGTGATATTTCGAGGTGTTAGTCAAGTAGTGCCAGCCAGATTGATTTCATCAATGAGCACTTTTAGACTGATTCGATGTGGAAGTGAGGCCTATTTAGCTTATGTGATTGATACTCGAGTTGAATAGACGTTACACGATATTACTGTTGTTAGGAGTTTTTTAGATGTTTTTCCTACTAAATTATCGGGATTACCACCAAATAGGGAAACAAAGTTCACCATTGACCTTATCCCAAGTAGTGCTCCTATATCTATTCCTCCTTATAGGATGACACTTGTGGAACTTAAAGAACTTAAGACTCAGTTTTAGGATTTGTTAGATAAGGGTTTTATTAGACCCAATATGTCACCACAAGGAGCTCCAATTTTGCTTGTGAAGAAGAAAGATGTGACTTTGAGATTGTGCATTATAGGAAATTAAATCAGGTGACAATGAAGAATAAATATCCCTTACTGAGAATAATTGATTTACTCGATCAGTTATAGGGAGCTCAGGTGTTTGCTAAACTGAATTGGAGGTTAGGCTATTATTAATCGAAAATAATAGAAGCTGGTGTATCAAAGAGTGCATTTAGAACCAGATATGGACACTTCAAGTTTTTGGTGATGCCTTTTAGATTGAAAAATGCTCCGGTGGCCTCTATGACATTGATGAATAAAGTATTACGATCTTACTTAGATCACTGTGTTATTGTATTCATAGATGATATTTTGGTGTATTCGAGGAGTAACATTATGAGCATTTGAGGTTAATTTTACAGATAATGAGAGAGAAGTAACCGTACGTCAAGTTCAGTAAGTGTAAATTCTGGCTTGATTAGATGGTGTTCTTAGGTCATGTAGCATCTCGACAGGGCATATAGGTAGACCCAAATAAAGTAGAAGCAGCGATGAAGTGGGAGGCACCTAGAAATGTGTTAGAGATTTGGAGTTTTCTTGGCTAGCAGGTTATTACAGGAGGTTTATTGAGGGGTTCTCATTGATCTCAACCCTTTTGAAAAAGCTTCTAAAGAAGAACGTACCTTTTTGATGGACTGATGAATGTTAAAGGAGCTTTGATGAGTTAAAATTTCAATTAACTACGACACTAGTATTGGTTATTCCATTTAGATCTCGAGGATATGTTATATACATTGATGCTTCACATAAGGGGTTAGGGTTTGTTTTGATGTAGTATAGTAGAGTGACTGCTTATGCTTCAAGACAGTTAAGGACTTATGAGTTCAATTATCCAGTTCTTGATTTAGAGCTTGCCGCAGTAGTGTTTTCTTTGAAAATTTGGAGACATTATTTATATGGTGAAACGTTTCAGATTTTTAAGGAACATCGATATTTGAGATATCTGTTGAGTCAAAAGGAACTTAATATGAGACAAAGGAGGTAGATTGAGTTACTTAAAGATTATGATTGCACGATAGAGTATAATCCAGGTAAGCCTAATGTTGTAGCTGATGCATTAAGTAGGAAATCTAATAGCAATGTAGCATAAATTCAAGCATCAAACTTACCAAATCTAGTTCAACTGAGAGCACTAAATGTTGAGCTAAGTTTGGGATAGAATGAAGCATTTTTTGGTACATTGAATCTTAGAGTAGTATTATACGAAAGGATCAGAATAGCTCAAAGCAAAGACCCAAAACTAGTAAAAATTGTAGAGAAGTTAAAACATAATCCAAGTTCTGAGTTTGAGTTAAGAAATAATACATTATAGTTGAATAAAAGATTATGTGAACCAGATGTTGATGGTTTGATAAAGGAAATTTTGGAGGAAGCACACATAGCGCCCTATGCTATGCATCCTAGTACTCCTAAGATGTACAATACTTTGAAACAACATTTTTGGTAGCCAGGGATGAAGAAGCAAGTGGCTGAGCATGTTGCCAGTTGTTTGATATATCAACAAGTTAAGTCAAAGAATTAGGCACCAGTTGAAAAATTGCAGTTATTACCTATTCTAGAGTAGAAATGAGAAAGGATTACAATGGATTTTATTGTGGGTTTGCCGAGAATTTCGAGATAACATGATGCCATATGGGTCATTGTGGAAAAATTAACAAAATTAGCTTATCTATTAGATAGGATAACACACTATATCAGTTAGCCCGGAGATATGTAAATGAGATAGTGAGATTACATAGGATTCTTGTGTTTATTGTATCAGATCGAGATCCCATATTTACTTTTAGATTTTGGGGTAGCCTACAAACAACATTGGGTACAAAGTTGAATTTTAGTACAACATTTCATCTTTAGAAAAACGAACAGAATGAGATGACTATTCATACTGTCGAGGATATGCTTAGGGCTTATGTTTTGGAGTTTTAAGGAGCATGGGATGAATATGTAGCTCTCATTGAATTTGCTTACAATATTCATTATGAGGTTTTATATGGTAGAAGGTGTAGAGCACCTTTGTACTGGGATGAAAAAAGTCTAAGGATTGTACAAGGCTCAGAGTTGATTCAAGATACCATTAACAAGGTAAAATTGATCCACAGTAAGATTAAGGCAGCTCAAGACAGGCAAAAGAGTTATGTTGATCAGTACCAGAGGGATATGGAGTACCAAGTACGAGACATGATATTTTAAAAGCCATTTTTCCCAATGCTGGATGGTACTTTAATAGCATAACTTTGATCCGAAAAAACTCCAAAATAAACTGTGTAATGGGTGATTGATTGCTCAACAAATAAACTAAATGGCAAAGCCAATTTTGGCCTTGTGAGCGGGATAGAGATAATTATCAGTTAGGAAGAGATAGAAAAATAAAAGCAACTAAAACTAAAGGAAAGAAGCAGCAGCTGGGAGGAGAGAAGAAGAATGCTAAAAATCATCTTACCTTTTGGACAAAATTAGGGTTGATAAAGCCTCTTGATTTGTCTCATTTTCCCTTGTATAAATAAAGCCAACAAGCAGAGTCTAAGGCTAAAATAGTCATGAGGCTTTAAACTCATCCTTATGCTCATTTCATGGACAACTCACGTCCTTACTAAGGTTGGGCATGCAAATTTTGATTTAATTTCCACTTTGCCATTTAATCTCATACTTCAAAATAATTAAACATTTGACACCCAATTTCCCATATAACTATACCATATAATTATATGCATTATTTTGTTGAGCAATAAATTTATATAACATGTCATACATATCAAATAAATTTACCTAGGATTAAATTTATTATCTAATAACATTTATTCTAATACCATATGATGACCAAAACAATTATAACACTTATAATTAATTTTATCGTGATATTCATATTTCCATAAGATATACTAGAATAATTTCCTTTTTCTAAACAAGGTAACTGTTTGAAGTGATGTGAAATCAAAGTCTAGATTTTCTACTATTTTAAAATCCATCAAGCTCCTGCTTATCTAATCCCTTTTCTTTTTTCTCTTCTTGCAGGCCTGCCTAAAATTAAGAATAGTTGTAACATCCCATCCCTATATTAAGGATTAGAACCCAGATTTCAATAATGGAGAGAATAGCTATGTGACAGTTAGAAAAATTTGCATTTCATGCCCAGCAATATATCAGCATACATGCATGTGAATTTGAATGTTTGCATATAAAAAAGTGGTACATGCATTCATTGATAAATTCCGGGTATAATTGATATTAAATGTGATTTTATTGGAAATGAGAAGTAGAGGGAGTAGAAAGAGTGACCTTGGTATGAGTTGTGATAAGGATAGATTTGGAAACAAAAGTGGTGGTTGATCTGAAAAATGTGCACTGCATATGCTTCGGTCTGTTAGCCATAACATTTTCTCTAGTTATCCAAACGAGATGATTCTTAATTTGGATTAACCTAGAGATGTATGGGTACATTTTTTATGAAGACATCAAATTTCAATTATGTCTCTAAGAGTCTCAAAATTTCACGAAGTTGAGAACTGGATGCAGTACATTGGGAGCTAAACGAAAAATTTATGTTCTAACTTAAGGAGAAAATCTGGATTAATCTAGATAAATTTTGGCAAAGTTTCCTCCTTGTAATTTTAGATCTTTCTTTTATCTTTCTAACGGTATATAGTATGTAATTTTTGGACATTGAAGTTGGAAGTTATGATCGTTATATGTGACGAAGCTAAAGTAAGATGAAGCAAAATTAAGACAAAGCGAAAGTAAGACGAAGCAAAAATAAGACGAAGCAAAAGTAAGACGAAGTAAAGTAAGACGAAGAGAAAGTAAGACGAAGCAAAAGTAAGATGAAGTAAAAGTAAGACGAAGTGAAAGTAAGACGAAGTAAAGTAACATGAAGCAAAAGTAAGATGAAGCAAAAGTAAGACGAGGCAAAAGTGAGACGAAGCAAAAGTAAGGCGAAGCAAAGTAAGACGAAGCAAAAGTAAGACGCAGCAAAAGTGAGACGAAGCAAAGTAAGAAGATGAAAAAGATAGAATTTGATTTTAAGGTCTGCATGAAAGTTGTAGATCTTGAAGTTATCTTTTGAACCATCCAAAGAACGCTTTAATCAGAAATTTCTAGAGAAAGTTATATCTGTTTACCCGAAATAGGTTCAGTGATTGAGGACAAAAATAAATTGGATTCTTTTGATCATAACTCCTTATCTAGACACCCAAATGACTTAATTTTTAAACCATTGGATTTGTAAGACATTGATCTACATCTATACCTAAAATTATAGCCATATAAAATGAAATGAGAAGGATTTAGTGAAAAACGTAGGGCGGGTACAGTGTGTGTACTCTTAAATAATATGAACTAGTGTTATTCCACTGAACATACTTCAATATTTTGATGATTTCTGGATCAGTAGAGCACCAAATGAGATGATTTTTTATTTGTGGTAAACTAGAGACATGGAGATACAAATGGTATGAAGAAAGTGAAATCTAATTCAGTGTCTAAGATGTTTAAATTTCAGATGGAAGTTGTGTATAATATACTGTTATGGACAAGAACAGTCCAAAAATGTTTGAAGTATATCTTTTGAATCACTGAACCAAATTGAATGATTTTGGTGTCATTAGAAACTTGAGAGAATGAGGGACATTTTTCTAGAAGAAAGTGTTATGTCAGAATGTACTGTTGGCAAGACACTTAAGTATAAAAGACATAAGGCATAAATGGAAGGGAAAATGGGACAATTCTCAATCATTAAGGACATAATTGGAAGAAAAAGTGATGTCTTGCTTATAAATGAAGAAGAAAAACGTGAATGGAAGGATAACCAGAAGAGAATAACAAAAATGAGTAAGAAAAAGAAAGAGAGTTTGGTGGTTTGAGAGAAAAGAAGAGAGTTGAGCTAGGGTTTATTTCTTCTTAATCTTCAAGAAAGATTTTGAAGTTGTTCAAAAGAAAAAAAAAAGGAAGAGAAAGAAAAGATCTTCCATTTGAGCTAAAGATCGCTTCATTTGGTGAAGAATTAAAGTCAAGTATCCGCATTCAGGCGTTCCCAAAATTTGGAAGCAAATGATAATCTAGAGCGTACTGTGAGTAGACCGAGATGGTCTCACTTTATTGTTTGTTATTTGAGATTTTGTATTATATGACTATTGAATAATTATGTAGATGTGATTGCTTATGTTGGTTTCCGGACAGAAGGTCCGATGATTGTGATGTTTGATTTAGATATTGAAGTGCTACTTGAATTTGACTTGGATGAACTATGTGTACTTAAGATGATTGTTAAATGTGTTCTAAATGTGCATTTGCATAGGAATGAAAGTGTGAATTCTCAACTAAATGTTGAATGCCGGACTACGGTCTGATGATATGTGAATATAATTGAATGGGATTATACAAATGTGATTGATGCATTCCATTTCATGAATGCATGAAACATAATAGAGTTGTGACCAGAGTAGCCACCGTTCAGAGATTAAAGCTCAACGAGTGAAAATGAGCTTCGAGCTCAAAACGTGAATTAGAGCCTCAGGCTCAACATTTAATGAGTCTTGTATCCCCCAAACGAATAAGGGACAGTTATCAATGAGCCCTATATGGGACAGTTTAGGCATTCAGTCACAACAAAGTAACAAAGGAAAAATGAGTCTCATGCACACTGCATATGCATAATATGAATGATTAAATGGTTATGAGTGCAAAATTATGAAAAGTGGTGAATGTGATTGTGTGTTATGTGATTAGGTGAGCCATCGAAGATAGTCACTCATTGAGATGGTCACTCATTGAGTTCGTAAAAACTCACCCAAAATTTGTCATTATTTTTCAGGATCAGAAGAATATCCCGTTAGGTCAATGGGAGTATACCTATAGCATAAGTGAAGGATAAAGGTCGGGATCAGTTCGCATCTGCATTTATGTTTTTCCTACTTTGTATAAAATTGCATATTCTGAAACTATTGTATAAATGATTTATGTTGTAATGTAAAGACATTATGACTAAAGTGTGTTGTATTTGTGAAAGGGGCCCAAATGGCTATTGATAACCTTGTTGATTGTATTATGTTGATTGGAAATATTTATGAAGGAAAGTGGGCCTAGATTGGTTATAAATTTCTGCATAGTGTGTTTGTGAAAAAATTATTATTATACCGATTTCTGAATGATTGAGTGCTTTAGTATGCTACCCTCACCGGACACGGACTCGAATATCACCCATAATGTGTGGTTCGGGTCCTTGCAGGAGTGGAGTATTACAATAGTTGCATCATGTCTCTAAAAATAATTTGAAGAAAAGAAAAATAAAAATTAAAAAACAAAATTAAAAGTTAATAAATCATCCTCTAATCATATGGAAGTATGTAAAAAGCTTTGATATCATCTAAATTTTGGGAAGTTAAATTAAAAGTTAATTATATTAGACCTTCCATAGTTTGTATCTTTTTTTTAATTTTAGTTCATGAATTTTAAAATTTAATATATATTTCTCTAAATTTGATTTTTAGTTTATCTGTACATCTTGAAATTATTCTTTATTAGAAAATTTATTGAAATATAGACAAATGACATCATATGGCTTAATTAGATTTTATATACTGCAAAACTTGTTACAGTCATGTCCCGTAACACACAAACTTAGTTGCTACTATCTTTTAAAGTCAAAATATTGTCTATATGTAAGAGAAGCTCATCAAATTGTTACATCTTTCAAAAATCACATAATATTGTGTATTACATGACATAAATATAATAAGTGTTGTACTACATAATACCTAATTAAGTCGCATGATTTTGTTTATTTATTTAATGAAAAATAATGCTAGAAAATACGAATAAAATAGAAACTAAATTTTTATACTTTAGTAAGAAAGGTAATCAATGCAAAGAGGCAAACTAAAAATTGCAGCAATATATGGAAATTGAGAACACAAATTACAATGCAAAAGAAAAAATAACATAAAGAAATTAGCTTAAGTTTAAAAGTAGAATTATTGAACTTGAAAATATGTTTCTTTAAATTCTTTGCGAAGTGCTTTAATCTCTTATGTCTTTTTGTTAGGACAAGGATGAGCATTAGCCTCTTTCGTAAAAAGTTTATTATTTGAGTGTTAGAAATTAGGGTGGCATCTTCAACTCTCTCCGTTCCTAGGACTGAGAATTCCTTTAAAATTGTGCCCTCTCCATTTAGAAACGACTTATGGACACGTAAATCTACTATAGTCTTTATTTCTCTTCGTAATAGAAAAGACTGACATGCATACAAATTACTTGCTATAAAAATGAAAGGTGATGAGCCAATATATGCATCAATAATTTCGAAAATTACTTATAATTCTTTGGTTAATAAAGGCTTGCAGCCATTCGTTACTTGCATGAACTCTTGATAAATGTGTGTCATAGGAGAAAGCGTAGCACCAAATCAGACTACGTGGACACGGTTTGAGTCGAGGAAGCGTCAATACAACATATATGTCCATAACTTCACATTTTTTACAATCATAATGACTCCAAATGTTCGACTAGAAGGTGATGACTAGATTGATAGTGTCTATATATACAGCATACGCAAGACTAGCTTTCTTAATGTGGAAAAGTTTCACGAAACTAAAAAAATGTATATGTTTCAAATTAATGTATCCAGTGATAAATTAAACATTAAGATTGTTAAGTGTAGGCATGATGTCACTGGTTAATTTGATTTTTTTTAATGAATAAGGAATTTTATTCACTATAGCACAGCTGTCACAAAAAATACAAAAGTAGAAAATTAGCCAAGTTATATTATACTTGCCTATTTAAACTCGGATGGAAGGTACAAATACAAGCAGTAGATTACTAGCAATGTGTTACATAAATGACTAAAGAACCCTGCCTTCCAATGTTCCACCTAGTTTTCGTGCACGGTGTTATCAGATTATCATCTTTCTTCGCCAATAATATATCTTGAATCCAATTCAATATCTTATCCACTAAGTGGTATTTGTCTTCCTCGACTTGCTTGTACACTTTATATTTCCTCTCTTTCTATATCATATATATGGTAATGATGAAAACAACTTTGAGAAGGATAGCATTTTCTTTACCTGGTTTCGAATGATTGATAAACCATCTCAACGTAAGCTCCTAATTATAAATATGGTTCACTGCACCCACCATGTATTAGATCCTACTCCATATGGATTTGGAATAAAAATAATTAAAGAAGAAATGATTTTTTTCCTCGTCTGCATTATGACAAAGGACACACCATGTATCAGTCTGATTAAACCATCGACATTTTGTTCTAAGCCTATTTTTAATGGCTAACTAAGAAATGATGGAAGCTTCGAGGTTCATGGAGCTCTTCCAAAGATTGTTGTACCAAGGGACCCCAATTGTATCATTTCTGAAAATTCATTTGTGAACAAACCACTCGAGTTTGGGGTCCAGCAGATTGAGTAAGCCAAACGGGTATCCTTTACTCGAGGAAGATGCTCTTGCAAATAGGAGAAGTCTCGAAAATTACCCCTCTATCTGCCGTCTTGAATTAGATTTGATACTCTAGTTTTCATAGGTATTCAATTTCTCAAATGTGAGAAAGTTGGGTTATTTATTAGAGGGTTAATCTCTAGCTAGTTATCAAACCAAATCTAGGTATTTCCACCTCTGTTGACCCTATGTTTGATATGGGGGTATAACAATTGCCTCATCTTTACAATTCATTGAAATACCAGGAGTAATGGTTAGAATAAGAAAGTTGCCAGAAGTTTCAGTTTTAAAGATGAACTACATGGACCCATTTTGTCCAGAGAGTTTCCTTATCTGAAAATAGTCTCCAAATTATTTTGTTAAGTAATACTTTTTGCATAGAAGAGGTAGAATGGATGTTAAGGCCTTCTTGTTTCTTCAGGATTTTAATGTCACACCAATTTACTTTTGCTTTTTTCCCTGTTTCACATCTTCCCAACCATAAAAATGTTTTCAGCAGTTTATCAATCTCTTTGATAATCTTTTGAGGAAGAGTTGTACATGCTAACCAGTGTATATGAAGACTGCTCAGTACCAAAATGATCAAAGTGATCCTTCTAGTGTAGGATAAAAATATATTTTACTAAGACAGTACTTTGGATTTTATTCTCTCCAGAATTGGAGTACAATATGCATACTTCAACTTTTAAAAGGAAATCATCACCCCGAGATATCTCAGAAATGGGGGATGGATACTCAACCTTGTTGCTCTACTCAGGCAAAGTCAGCAACACAGAATAACATGAGATCATTAACAAAAATGAGATGAGTGAGTTTAAGTTTAGAGCACTTTGGATGGTATTTGAAATTTCCATCGGAAGTAGTAAGTGATTTAAGAAGTCTGGACATGCCTTCCATTACTATGGTGAAGATGTAAGGGGATATAAGGTCCCCCTGTCTAATTCCTTTTGAATTCTTGAAAGGCTTAGAAGGGATTCCGTTACCCAAAACACTCAAAGATGAGGACTGGATGCATTTTATGAGCCAATTCACAAAAACAAATGGCAACTCTAAAATATCCAGATAAGCTCCAGTTTATAGTGTCATAAGCTTTGTAGAAGTTGATCTTCAACATACAGCTCCTTATTTACCTCCCAGATGAGTAATCTTTCAACAATTCTTCTAAAAGAAGAATGTTACCCCTGAAATTCTTGCCAGGAATAAACGCTCCTTAGGTAACTTTAGCAATTTCCGTAAGCACCCATTTCAGTCTATTAGTCAACAATTGCAATCCAAAATAGGTCGAAACTCCCCTGTATTTAGAGGGTGTTTCTTCTTACACACTAAACAAATATAGGTTCTATACATTTCTTAAAGCATCTTAGAATTCTAGAAAAAACTCAACACAACTTTAGCAAACAATTAGCCAGTAATGTCCCATATGTGTTGAAAAAACTAAGATGAGAATCCATTGGGGCCTGGAGCTTTGGAAGTGTGCAAATTGAAGACAATCTTTCTTATTTCGTACATCGAGAAGAGAGAGGTTAGAGCATCCTTACTTTTCAACCTGATAGCACCTGTTAGAATTCACTTCATGTTGTCCGAAGTTTGCTTAACCTGATTACGTCCCATCAGTTATGAAAAGAAGGATCTAGCCATCTCAAGAAGAACCTCCTAGTCATATTTCATGTCTTCATTACTATCCTATTTGCTTACTATTCTATTGAGATTTCTTCTAGCCATAATTGAAGCATGGAAGAATTTGGTATTTGCATAACCTTCCCAAGGCCAGTTCAATTGAGCTTTCTACTTTTGAATGGAATTATGCAATGCCAAAGCCTGTTGATACTCTTTGAGTAAGTTTAGTTCCTTCACCCTCAAATTTGCATCATTTGGATGATTATATCATTCCACTTAAGCTTGTTGTACTTGAAGTTTAAGCACAGACAAATTCTGAGTTTTGCTATAAATGAAACTTTTAATTCTAGTTTTGACCTTCTTCAATTTTTGCATTAACTGGAAAGCTTTATAACCCTTATCCTCCTGCTATCAACAATTATTGATGATGTCCAGAAACCCCTCCAGTTGAGTAACTCCAGTAAAGAATTGAAATGGCACTCCAGTTTTCCTAGCACCGGCATAACATTGAATGAGTAGAAAAGAATGATCAAAGGTCAGGTTTTCCCTAAAATGAACAAAGGATTGAGGGGATTTTTTTTATCCAAGTAGAGTTCACAAGGCAACAAACTAATTTTTTCCTAATGAGCATGGAACCTTGTTGATTATTTGACCATGTGAGCAGGCGACCTATTAAGCATAGGTCTAACAACTCCACATCTCTAAGTAGGTTAGTAAGTTCTTTGGTGTCAACTAAGGTGTAATGCTTCCTACCTTCTGCCTCTTTAGAACTGAGGACGATATTAAAGTCTCCAACCACAGTCTATGGGTCATTAACTGAGTTTTGAATGTACTTATACAACTCCACAGAATGTTTCTTTAAAATGCAAAATTTGTAGCATAAATAAGAGATAATACAAACTTCAGGTATTGACCTCCTATCTGACAAGATAACTGAAGATGTTGATCACTCTCCTTCTCTAATTGCAATTCCATTAAGTTTGAATTATAAAAATAGATGAAGCACCCATTAAAATGGGACATATGATTAGATATACTCCTCCATTATGCACAAAAAAACTTCTAGTTATTCAATATAGACAGGTCTTTAATTCTGGTCTCAAGCAATCCTACCAGTACAGGTTGCTTCTCCTTAATAAGCTCGATGTTCAAAGACATTTTCAGGTGGTCATTTAGCCCTAGAATATTCCAAACTAAAAGAGACATTCACCTTTTCCCAGCAGTACTTCTCCTAGTTACTGCAATGTGTGTATTAATTAGCTTCATTTCTTCCAAATCAGAAGGTAACTCCTTACCTAGCTTAGCGTTTGGCTCAGATACTCAAGCCTCATCCTTAGCATTTGCAGCAGACCCCCTTATTACAAACCCTTCCTCCAAGGCTATTGTAATTGCACTAGTGTCCCTGCCAGTTTGATTTAATTGCTCCTCTTTATGAATGAGAGGATTAGTAGTATTCTGGATCTCATCATTTTGAACCACATTCCCTTGGCTCTTAGTTCTTATAGCAGTATCCACTTGAAGGCCAACAGGTTCCTCGCTAACTACTTCCTCGAGGCTTCTATTCTTATTTATTGTCTCAATTATTGTTCTCTACTGAAAATTGTCGTATGCTAGTAGTTCCTCATGAGAACTCGTATGGAAGAGTTTCCCAGTAGGTTGCCACTTTTTGTTTGAGTTGGGTTTCTAAGGGTAGAACAGTGGAATAATCTTCTTTACCATCTCTCTATTCTCACCTAAACTCATTACTATCAATCTATTAGGTAAGTTAGTCGATTTTGGAGTCTCAGTGCATACTTTAGCATAGCCAACTCTTTCCATATTTGTTGTTTGGGAGTCTATGATTAGCAGTTTGCCTAATGAGCTTGCCACATAGCTTAACCTGTCGACAGTCCATAATTCCATAGGCAAGTTGTGAAAGTATACCCACAGTGGAAGAATATCAATCACTTCTTTATCCATTTCGAAGCCAGGTCTCCATCTTTGTAAGAATAAGGGTTGATCCCCTATATGCCATGGACCTTGTTCGGTGATGTCCAACAAAGCAGTATCCTGCCTAAATTTGAATAGGAAGGTCCCATCTTCTCTAATCATCACACTTTCCAGGCCCTTGTTACTCCATCTAACTTTAACCTATGCATCCACCGCTAGGAATGATGGTCTCTTGCTTCAAAAAAAGCCAATCAGGGTAAAAGACAAAACATGAGCACCTACGTCGAGTAGCTCCTTTGGGGGCAAATGACTCCATCCCTAGATATATCTTGGAAATGCTTCAGGCCTCCTTTATTATAATGATTTATCAATTTCTTCTTCCAAGCTCTACTGGGTGCCAAGGCCTTCTCAGTCACCACAGTGTTGGCATACGCATATGGAATTTGTCCACTTTTGAGGATTTTCGAAGTACAATATCTCTAGACAGTGATAGGAAGTCTTCTTTAGGGCCAGAAGACTCTCTTACTTCCATCCTAGCACACCAAGGCCTGATCAAAGGAAAAAATGCCCAGAAGGAGACTAGCAAAGGGCGCGCGATGAAGAAAAATAGGGCAGGGAAAGGAAAGTAACCAAAAAAGTAAGGATTGGAAGGTAGAAAAAGTATTAAGTGAGAAGTCCTAACTTTTTATATTTTGGTTAATTTGATTATTGCTAATTTTGTTACAATATGTAGACTAATATTCTTAAATTGAACAAGATGTAATAGGATATGTTCATCCATATTGACTTATCCTTGAATTATATGGAAGTTTTATTTTATCAAACTCAATTATCTTACATATGATCAGGTAAAGCAATAAATATTTTTGCTTTTATTTGTGAAAAAATTTGAGTAAACTTTTGTTAACTTCATTCTTGAAAGTTATAAATCCAGAGGATCCAGAAATCCTGTTTTATTGACGAAAAGATGGCACTAGATCTTGCAATAATGTTTTAGCTACGGGCCAATGTATGATATGGAAGGTCCTGATGTGGTCTTCTTACTCCCAAACAAAAGCTCGTCAGTATGAAAACGCACAGAAGAAAAAAACAAGCTGAGAAGATCGTTCGGTGTACGAATTGCTTTGGAAGAGAATATTATAGGAATAAAGAAAGGATACGTTAGTATTTTATGATGCAATCAAATCGCTTCTTGATTTACAACGACAAAATGAGTATTGTTCATGAGCTTTTATCCTTGAAGTTGCCGTAGAGAATCAAATGATATTTAGTTATTTACACAGTACATAAACTTCCTCCACGAGAGTGACTCAACGAGTGATTAAATCATACTATTATAATGTATACACTTTAGGGATATAGGATTAGCGTTGGGGTACAGAACGTGTGTAAAACAATTTAAGTCTCTCTTTCTCCTATCTAAAATTTTCTAAGCTTTGTGGTTGACTCGAATAGCCATTTTTAATTTGCAATAAAACTTGTATAGCATGTGTAAAACTTACCGTGCTAAAACTTGTACAAACTGAATATTGTAATTTGAGTCAACATATAGATCCTGAAATATATGTTTCAGTTTTTATCCCAATGAACACAATAAATTGTTTAATATTAATATGGAAAACAAGAGATTGCCAAAGTTAATTTCAACACTGAACCGAATTAAGAATTAACCTTCCAGGCTTATTTGATGACCTTGATGAATTTGTTTTCTTTGGTAAAACGGGTAGACGTGAATTTGGTTAATTTCTTGTCAACTATGAAATTTTTAACTGAAATACGATAATTTAATTTTAAACCCAAACTTATCATTACTTTATATAATCGTAATTATTGAATTTTGATTTGTTGGAGAAAAAATTCAGGTGAAAGACATAAATTTCTCAATAATTTAAAAAATCTTAGAAAAATTTCCAAACTTTAAAATTATAGGAAATACTCCTTCTAGTTTTTAGTTTTCCAAAAAAAACCTCTTTTTTAAGACTTCGGATAAAAAATAATGATGAAATATATGTAATATAAACGTCAAATATGAACTAATTAAATATTAATTTATTTGTTTAGGTCAGATTTATAAGCTAAGTTAGATTATTATATTAGTAACATTTTGTTAGTTTAAGTTTGGTGCTTATAATACCATTGTTTCATCATTTCTTATCATAAGAGAAGAGGTTTTCTAAAAAACTGAAAATTATTTTTGATAATTTGAAAGATCGGGAATTCTTCTTCCAAAATTTCTTAAACTAGAAAGGAGGTCTTTGTCCTTTGTCTTTTGTCTTTTTTCTTTTTTTTTATAGATCCCTTGATAAAATTTTAAAAATAGAAGCAGAAAACTCTATAATTAATCTATTTTGTGCTTGTCCATTTGATGAATGCTTACAAAATTTGATATCAAGAAGGGAATTATTTGCTCTAATGTTTATGTTCGATTGATGCTTTTTTTTCCATAGAATTTACTTGAAAAAAATAAACAATATATGCTGGATTTCTGATCCTCAAGCTTTGAAATCATTGGAAGAAGAAACCTAAGCTTACGCGAATCTTAGATACCGATGATCCAAGCTCGCACGGCCGACCATAGGATAAGTACATGTAATGATTTTAACGGAATCGGAAAGTAGCAAAAAAAAAACAAAAAAAACATAGTTACCATCAGACCACAATGGGAATTTGTTTTCCAATATTCGGATTCTATTGCTTTGGTCGCTTGTAATAATATACGTCCGATTGCGTATTCCTAACAAATTATCCACTTGCTTCAGGTTTACAATTTCTATTTGAAAATTGCTTTTGTGTACGTTTCGGATTACCTGTAAGCATTCGTAGTCGTCGATATCTTGGGTTGTCCGTTCAAATATAATATTCATGCTTGACCCAAAGTTTGCATGAACGTGAACTTCTTGTTGGTTGGAGTGAAGGGATTTGTTTCTGGCAAAATTAATAATGGGAATATATTTTTTTTTTCTTATAACAGTGCTGTGAAATAAAATAGAATGAGAAGAGTTGCAAGCTAGTTTGCTTTGGCGCGTATGTTAGTACGTAGTGGGAGCCTTATTACGTACCCCGGATCTACATGAAAGGATAAAAAATGAAGGTAATGCGGAATACCTAGATTTCGGTTCCATCTCTGATTTCGATACCGATTTTGAGCTCCAAACGACTCCGAATCTCCCGAGGCCTTTAATGGAAAGCGATCACTGACTCACAGACAAGGCCTTTCTACAGTTTCCTCAAATCACAAGCCTCCCTAACGGGTCAGGATCCTTATGCTCGTGAATGAACTCTTGAGTAATTGCAGGAGACCTTAACCTTTAATTAGCTTCCATATCGGGCTTCCCCATCACAAGATCTATATGGACCCGGTCCACACTGATCGGGACCCATTTTTCATCCGGACTTCGACCCATTAATCTAGATCATTTATTGGG
>JANSVA010164222.1:3660-16385 GCA_025504915.1 Erythroxylum reticulatum
TAAATTGGTTAGTGACGGATTGGGTAGGTACCAAACTGTTATTTAAGGTGAATTAGACAATGTTAAGAGGCAAGCCACATGATTGTTTTGACTTATTCTAAGATTTGTTTTTTGACAAGATTTGATCTATACATGTTATTTTTTTTCTGCTTTTGTGTACTAGAATTGAAACCTATGTTCACCGGATGAGTGATTAATGGGCTAGGGCTATATGGTTCCTAACTAGTATACGTTGAGTTATAGGCTAGGCCTATGTGTTTCCATATGATATATGTTCACTTCATAGGTTATCTACATCGTCTTGGTGTGTATCAAGTTCTATTTGCAATATATGTTTTTGTTGCCCACTGAGTACGTAGTGTACTCACCCCCTCCGCTTTCCAACCATGTAGGTTAATTTAGTGAGCTTCAAACACTGTGTGGATAGTATGGTTTTTTGATATTTTCAGGGCATTACCGCATGTGGATAGTCTTTATTTTGTACTTTTGCTGCATAGTGGCTTATGAATTTTTTTTAATAGGTTGGTTATGTTGATATACTTTATGATTTTATAAATAAACTCTTGACTGTCTTGTAGTTTGTAAAAGATCTTACGTATGAACTTTTGGTACTATTGTTGAGATTGTTTTTAAGTGGACTTAAAAGTCTAGAAGTTATGGTAAAATTTTATTGTAAATATAGAAGTGCATTTAAAACTGATTAAAGGTGTTGTGATTTTTAAAATACAGCCATTGGGGTGCTCAAATGTTTTGAAAATGGTATTCAATTAGCCTTGCATAGTTGGATTAAGGGTACCATAAGTGTCCTTAGCCCGGGTATGCGGCGGTTATCATGTGCCCGATATGGTACTGGATTGTGATAATTAATTGGTATCAGAGTATAGTTTTTACGTTTTCAAATGTTTTTTTTTGTTTTCAAAAAGTTCATAAGCCTTAGGAGTCGAATTTGGGTGCACGAGTTTGAGACAGAGCATAGAGAGCTTGCCGCCAATATCCTTGAATACGTGGTAGATGAAGAGAATCTGTGTATTCGATTTGAGATTAGATTGCATTTGGCGATTCGAGAGAGGATGACGGTTACCTGCACTACCACGTTCAAGGAGATGGTACAATTGGCCAAGAGAGGTGAGAAGTTGGTGAAAGAGTGTGGAAGACAGTGGGAGGAAAAGAACTGGAAAAGGAAGGGAGAAGGATCCTTCAGTCAGCAACCTAAAAGGAGTCGTGGTAGTTCATCACCGGGTAGTACTAGAGGTGCTACATCACTAGTTGTCAATTTATGGTCACCACGACCAGGAGGTCAGAGCACTGCCCCTACTACTAGCTCTACTTTTTGAGCTTGATCATAATAGTTTGAGAATTGTAGAAATTACAGAAAGATACATTCAGGCAAGTGTACGGAGCTGAGAAAGTGTTTTCAGTATGGAGAGACAGGGTACATAAGGAGAGATTGTCCACAGCTGGCTTGAACTTCAACTCGAGGAGGAGATAGCATAATACAACCGGTGAGACACCAAGGGGAGACTGCCACGGCAAGTGCTCAGTTTTCTGGATCTATATAGAGGACTAGTGTGGGCAGTAGTACATCTCCAGCTAGTCAGCAATGTCTTGCTTATTGAGCTCAATCACGAGTTTATGCAACGACAGAGGAGGACATTCGAGACAATCTAGACACGATTATAGGTATTTTCTAGATGGAAATTTCCTTGTTGTTGTATTGCTATATTTTGATGCATGTTCTGTGTAGTACTAGTAAACTCTTAAATAGTATGAGTGCTAACCCATAGTTTTATAAGGTGTTATGTGTGTTCTTGGTAGAGATGCTAAAGTTTTAATCAACACTGGCACGCAAAGGTCATTTGTCAGTATGGCCTTCGCATAGGATATTTATCATCCCCTAGAGCCGTTAGATCCCCCTCTCATTTTAGTTACTCCTTTTGAAGAGTAAGTGACTTGTGATGAGGTATATATAGCCTATGAGATAAAGATCGGTGATGTTGTGTTAGAGGGAGATCTTATTCCCCTCGATCTCTGAGATTTCGAGGTGATATAAGGGATTACTGTTAGAGAGATATTATGTCAGGGTTGATTGTTTTAAGAAAGAAGTGGAGTTTGACCCTCAAAGTGGAGTCTCAATTAAATTACTAGTGACCGATAGATATTCCCGGGTTGTTTGATATTAGTGATTAAGGCTAAAAAATTGATTCATCAGGGATGCCAGGCATACCTCGGACATGTGATTGACACTTCAACATAGAGGGTTAAACTGGGAGATGTCCCTATTGTGTGCAAGTTCCCCGATGTCTTTCCGGAGCAGTCATTTAGATTGCCACCTGATTGGGAGTTTGATTTTACTGTTGACTTGGTCCCGAGGATGACACCAACATCTATACCACTATATCGCATGCCACCAGCAGAATTAAAAAAGTTAAAGATTCAATTACAAGAGTTATTGGACAAAGGCTTCATCATACGAAGTCATTCACCGTGGGAAGCACCAGTATTGTTTATCAAAAAGAAGGATGGGACCCTCCATTTATGTGTTGATTATCGGCAGTTAAACAAGGTTACCACTAAAAATAAATATCCACTCCCTAGGGTTAATGTCTTATTTGATCAGTTAAGAGGAGCTACAATATTTTAAAAGATAGATATGAGGTCTAGGTACCATCAATTGAAGATCGATAAAAATGATGTGCACAAGAATGCTTTCTGGACGAGGTATGGTGACACTATGAATTTTTGGTGATGTCGTTCAGATTGACAAATGGACCTATAGCATTTATGGTTTTCATGAAAATGGTGTTCTATCCTTATTTAGATCAATTTATTATAGTCTTCATTGATGATCTTTTGATTTATTATAAGAATGGAGAGGAGCATGCTAAACATCTCTAGATTATGCTGCAAATACTTCACGAAAGGCATGTGAAGTTCTCATAGTGTGAATTTTGGCTGAGGGAGATAGGATTTCTTAGGCATGTGGTATCTGGAGAAGGTATTTTGTGGACTCAAAGAAAGTGGAAGCTATACTTGAGTGGGAACAACCCAAGAATGTGACAGAAGTCCACAGTTTTTAGGGTTAGCTAGTTGTTATTGGAGATTTGATTATAGTTTCTCATTATTTGCAGCCCCTTTGTCAAGGCTATGGGGAAGGGGATAAAATTTCAGTAGGAGGACAAATGCGAGACGAGTTTCCAGGAGCTAAAGAGGCGATTGATTTCTGCACCAGTTCTTGCTCTACCTACCCAAGGGGTTAGGTATGAGGTAGACAATGATGCCAGATGCCAGGAACTTGGCTATGTACTTATGTAGGCTGGGCGAGTGATCATATATGCTTCTATATGGCTGAAGAAGCACGAAATAAATTATCCTACACATGATTTGAAGCTCACAACGGTAGTGTTTGCACTTAATATTTGGAGACACTATCTTTATGGGTAAACTTGTCGTATATACACCGAACATAAGAGTCTGAAGTTCCTAATGACATAAACGGAGCTACACGTCAGACAAAGGAGATGGTTGGAATTGATTAAGGATTATGACTTAATGATTGATTATCACCTAGGAAAAGCACATGTGGTAGTCGATGCATTGAGTAGTAAATCCTGTTCGGTAGTAACAGTTAGGAAAAATCCTTATATGATGCACTTGATAAGTGTGCGGAGCCTTAGGGTTGGACACTCAGTGGCAGAGGATGATGGAACATTACTAGCACAATTTGAAGTTCGGTTGACATTATTTTATGAGATCAGGAAATCATAGGCAAACGATCCTAAGTTAAGAGTCATTCGGGAGAAATTTTCATCTGAACAGAGTGAGGGGTTTCGATTGAGAGAAGACAGGTTGTTAGTTTTTAAGAAGCTCACAGTTTGGCTCATGCTATACATCCTGGTAGCACCAAGATGTATCGAACTCTTAGAGAGAGTTATTAGTGGCTAGGGATGAAGACAGAGATAGAAAAATTTGTGGCCAGATGCCTTCCCTATCAATAGATTAAGGCAGAGCATCAAAAACCAGCAGGTATGTTACAGTCTTTGCCTACAGGTATGTTACAGTCTTTGCCTATTCTCGAATGGAAGTGGGAACATGTGACAATTGATTTCATAGTTAGACTACCTCGTACATCGAAGGGTCACGACACTATTTGGGTTATAGTAGATAGATTGACGAAGTCTGCTCAATTTCTACCTATCCACACAACCTACTCATTGAAGAGGTTGGCAAAGTTGTATATCGATGAAATTGTGAAGCTGCAAGGGGTGCTAGTTTTTATAAAATCAAATAGAGATTCAAGATTCATCTCACAATTTTGGTCAAAATTTCAGGAATCTTTAGGGCTAAACTGAAGTTTAGTACTGCCTTCTACCTCTAGACTGATGGTCAGTTAGAGAGGACCATTCAGATACTAGAGGACATTCTGAGAGAATGTGTGATGTAATTCTAAGGGAGTTGGGACTGACACTTGCCTTTGATAGAGTTTGCCTATAACAATAGTTATTAGACAAGTATCGGTATGCCACTATATGAACCACTTTATGGGAGAAAGTGCAGGACACCTCTATGTTAGGATTAGGTTGGTACAACCAAAGTCGAAGGAGCCAGATTGATAGAATTTACCACTCAGAAGATAAAAGTCATTGGAGAGAAGATGAAAGTCGCCCAGGACTGTCAAAAGAGTTATGCAGATAAGAGGCGACAACCATTAGAGTTTGAAATTAGTGACGTGGCTTTCCTTCGGATATCACTATGGAAAGGTATTATCCAATTTCAGAGCTGAGGGAAGCTAAACCTCGATATATCAGACCTTTCCATATTTTGGAGCATGTTGGGACTATGGCGTATCAGTTGGAATTGCCACCGGACTTGGATAGGATCCATAATGTGTTCCATGTCTCGATGCTTAAAAAGTACATACCAAATCTATCTCATGTTTTAGAGACACCTTTAGAAGAACTGAGAGAAGTATGAGTTTTGAGGTGAAACCAGTTTAAATTTTGGATTGACAGATAAAGAGATTATGTAGCAAGGAAGTACCCATGGTCAAAGTTTTTTAGAAGAGCGAAAGGGTCAAGGAGATGATATGGGAGCTTAAAGATACTATAAGACGTCAATACCCCCATTTATTTGTGTCCTCGATTTAGGAGTTTCGAGGACAAACCTCTTTTGAGGAGGGGAGGACTTGTAATGCTAGACTCTCTGAGCCCTTTTATATTGTTCTATACTTGGAGATACTACTGTATATTGATATATACATGCTTGTATATGAGTTCAAAGATGTATTTAAATCCTTTTAGGTATATATGTTGGTGATTTATAATGTTATATGCCCTTATATGAACTTAGAATTCTGTATGAAAAATCTTGGAGATTTCTGACATATATGCTTCTAAATGTGTAAAATTGAGTCCATTAGATGGATATGACCATGGTGGCTGAGTTAAATCTGTTCTAATGCCTTAGAGTTGATTAAACATGATTTATAAACTTATTGGACACTTAGAAAGCTTAATTGGAAAAGTTGATGTACATAAGGGCTTATTTGCCAATTGTTAAAAGTTAAAGAACTTAATTGTAATTTTTCAATTCTCGAAGGATCAATATGTAATTTTATAAAGTTAAGGGGATTAATTATTATTTTCAAAAGTTTGAGGATGAAAATAAAAATAAAAGTTTTGGTCATTCCCAAATTTTGGGCTTAATTGCAAATTTAGGAACAATTTCGAGGGTATAATGGTAATTTCACATAAGCTAAGGGCAAAAAGGTAATTTCACCATATTTGGCCAACGAAGAGTCAATATTGTAGACCTTCTTCATGTATGGCCATGCACCCTACCATTAAAGACTTTGAAAAATTTTGTTTTAATTAAAAGAAAGGAGAAGAAAGGAGGAGAAGAAACCATTTTCATCACTAAAATTTTACCCTTCTTTTTGATTCTCCAAACCCAAATCAAGGTGTTTTAAGTTAATTTGAGATCAAGGAACTCAAATCTATCATTAGATTTGAGAAATTATCATGGGATTTTAAGATGTCACCAAAGGAAGGTTTAGGTAAATTTTGTCCCATCTCTCTCTACATTATGATTTTGAGTTTGGTGTTAAGATATGTTGTTCTCCATGCTTGAATATGCATGAAACATGGTTTAGATGATCGAAATGAGTCATGGAGAAGTCTCTTTAAGCCAAAATCGAGATTCCCTCTCTTTAGTAAAAGTTTGTGAAATTTTGAATATCTTTTGAAATTGATGGTTGAAATAAATTTTATAGTGTTAATTGTGTATGTATAATGTGAATTCATGATTAAAAGTGAAGAATATTTATATTGGATAAGGCTTGGCCGAAATGATGGGGGAAGAAATGGACTAATGTAATGAGTTGTATAATTATGATGAATATGGCTTAAAATGAAGGTAATTTGATTGAATGAAGTGGTGAAATGTGTTGTTGTTTGGAAGTGCTTGTTATATAACAAGATAGGAGCATGAATTACTATGATAAAGTCTTGAAAATATGACTTGAAAGTCATGCATATTAGGTTTTTGATAAAATGCCTAAATGAATTTGGCTTAGGATTCAAGGATTGTATTGGTGTGTATTGGAAATAGGCTTTCATATTTACTTAGAGTAAACTTAAATTTTTGCTTAGATTGATGAGTAGTGGCCTACTGTGCGTGGATAAAAATGTGCTTAATTATGCTTTGAAATGTGTAAGTATTGGATTAAAGGCATTAACTGCCTTGAAAAATGCAAAAGAAAGCTTATGTGAATAATAAGGGAAGTAAACATGTGAGAACCTTAATATGGTCGAATCTTATAGCTTAAAGATAGTGATATTGTATTTTATACACTTATGTGGTGGTGTATAAATATAAGATACATATTTGAGTAGTAAATACATTGTATATTTGTACGTATAAAGGCTTGGGAACTGTGGATTAAGGAGCTCATATCGAGAATTGTTGAAGTCAAAGGAGTGTACACATTCTTTTGAGGTAAGTTGGGGAAACTATATCTCTCAAATGAGACTAGGACATCCTAAGACATGCATGATGACTTGTATGTGAATTTTTAAACTAGATAATGCATAGTAGAATTGTATCTCAAGTGGATGCTAGTATACTTGTTTATTTAATAAATGATATTGTTTTGAATAACTCTTTGCCCTTGGAGTGCAATTGATGTTTTTATTACGTATTTTGAGAAATGATAATGTTTTCAACAAACCTGTACTTGAAATGTAAAGGACAATGTTTTATTTTCTAAAACTACATTTTTGAACAACTTTGCACTTGGAGTGCAAAAGATGACTTTTATTACATGAAATAATATTTTGGAACTTACATATGCATAACCGAGTCATGTATGTTGCATGTATATGTTCTCTTTTAGCTTAGAGCTATGGCAAAGTTCCATTTTATCAGTCGGACCGATAAATAAAGGCACGGTTCCTTACTTGATTTTAGTGTTTAATATTTGTATACGATTTTTGTGATTGGTGAGGTAACAATTGGTCATTTGTGTGTTAGGCACAACAGATTAAGCAACCCCCATACCCTTGACATTGGTACATAAAAGTCGAGTTCTCGTATTGACACTTTTCTATGGGACTTGTAGGTGATTGCACACCCAGATGTCTGATCATCAACGACGTCATCATCTAGGGTCATAATGTTCTTATTGATCGTAGTCCGGACTCACCACATATGAAAGTCGAGCCAACACTGGGAATCAGTGGTTGTGCACATTAGTTTGGCCGACTAGTGGTGACACACATGACTGTTTTGGCCTATTATGGGATTTGGCTTCTAGACGAGATTTGATTTATGCATAGATGCTTTTCTGATCTTGTGTACTAGAACTGGAACCTATGTTCACTAGATAAGTGATTAATAGGGTAGACCTATGTGGTTCCTAACTAGTGTATATTGAGTCATAGGCTGGGCTTATGTGTTTCTATGTCATGTATGTTTACTTCATTGGTGGTTATGTGTATGCTAAATGTGTGAAAAATCGATCCTTAGGTTATCTAGACCATCTTGGTGTGTATCGGGTTATGTTTGCGATATATGCTTTTCTGCTCACTGAGTACATAGTATACTCACCCCCTCCACTTTTCAACCATGCAGGTTAATTTGGTGAGCTTGAAGTTCTGAGTGGATCGTGTAGTCCTTTGACATTTTTGGGGCATTATCGCACGTAGGTAGTCTCTGTTTTGTACTTTTGTTATATAGTGGCTCATAAACTGTTTTTTAAAGGTGGTTATATAGATATGCATTATGATTTTGTAAATTAACTCTTGATTGTCTTGTGGTTTGTAAATGATCTTATGTAGGAACCTTTTATACTACTGTTGAGATTGCTCTTGAGTGGACTTAAAAGTCCATAAGTTGTGGTAGAGTTTTAAATGTGAATATAGAAGTGCATTTAAAACTGATTTATAGGTATTTTAATTGAGTTTTGAGATTTTCAAAATACATCTGTTGTGCTGTCAAAATGTTTTCAAAGGATATTTAGTTAGCCTTGCATAGTCGGGTTAAGGGTACCGTAAGTATCCTTAGCTGGGGTATGCGGTGGTTGTCATGTACCCGATGTAGTTTCGGGTTGTGACACAAGCCTCCTAACTCCTCTTACTTGACTGTTTATTAAAATTCTTCCTTTCTTACACCAATCCAAAAGTTTTCAAAGTGGGTGGTAATAAGGTTTTGAAGCCTAGCCTTTCTATTATAGCCTTAAGCTTTAAAATATACTTGCATTATCTCTAGAGTTAGCAACTTGGTCTTTTCTTAAAAATTCTTCCTATTGTCCACCTTCTAGACTACTTGGTAAAAATTACCTTCGAATTTAGCACCATTAATAATAAATTCTTGTATGAATTTTTTTAACATCGCCATACCTTGAAGTGTAAGATTTATATGGAAAGTGTTTCCAATATAGAAGCCTGCAATCTTTGGTGGAAAAAAAGTTACCAACAACTGCTTCCTTGCTCAGATCTTACAATCCTTAAAGGTCCTATTCTTGTACTAGTCTTCTAAAGATTAGTTAATTTCAGTCTTAATGACTAACTTCTACTATTCCAGATTTCAAAATTTTAGATGCTAAAGGCGAAGAAGAGGAAAAGACCACTGCCCAAAAGAAAATACAGAAGTACCTAAAAGCCTTACTACCAAGAGAAAATTGAAAAAGAAGTCACCATCTGATTCAAGTTTCGAGAAAGAAAAAACGACAGTTTTGAAGAAATACACCCAAAAACCAACCCGATCTTTCACCAATCTAATTAAAGAAGTGGAATTCCTTGCACTCGTTACTAAAGAAACTGCCCCTAAAGGCTATACTTTTTCCTCTTTTGAGAAGTTTGTAGAAGACATTACTGATGGTACCTCACTCATCCCTAATTTCTTTTATTTTATTCTTAACAAACATTCATACCTTTAATTTTCTTCCACAAATGATCAAACTTTAGGCCTGCCATTACCTGCCCTCTTTAATAAACCAAAATTTAGGAAGATCAGAAATTTTCCATAATTGATATCATCACTCACATCCATACCATCATTAGTATCCATATAGTCACTACCATCCATATTGTCATTTATAAGATCTGATAGTATGGTAGAAAGAAATAGATTATGTGAAATTTACGATGCATCAAGGACTCCAATTCTTAACTGAAATTCATTGTAACTTTTTTCTAGCCATACTGTCTTAAACTGGTTCTATGACCTAATTACTTACCATTGGAGGACTTTTGAGCAAAACTTAATAAGTATTATCCTCCTTTGAGACATCCTGCAATGGCGAAGTTATCTACTCCAAAAAATGAATCCTTTCTAAAAAGCATCAAGAAGATGATGAAGTAGAGGAAGCCAAAGGTAAAAACCTCTTGGCATATATTTAAAAAACTAAAGAAAGAATTTGAATCCTTAGATAATCAAATTGCTAAGCATTAACAAGCCATAAAATTGATTATGCAAAAGCAAGAGACTTTAAAATAAGGTGGCAAGCAACTTAAACAAGAATTCAACCAGGTTAAGCAGACGACTAAAAAGCTTGAAAAATTACTGATGTTACAAAAGTAAGAAGTCAACCTTTAAAAATAACAAGTCTAGAAAGCTAAAGAAGATCAATTTTTATGCATTAAATAATATGCTGAGATCCGATCTTTTGATTTGGATAAACTTTAAATTCACTACATCCTTTATGAAAAATTTATTAGCCATAGGATGGCCTATTTGGATTTGAATTTCGTTCAATTACTATTTTAATAACTTTTTTGGTTTTTGCTAATTGTTGGAGAATTTTATTATTAGTTTTACACCTTATCTCTCCTATAGAGTAGGCACATAAAGTTTCAAATACTTTCGATTAATAAAGCATTTATAGGGTTCACCTCTAGGCTTAATAGCCAATAGGATTTACCTTTCAGAACCCTATAAATTTTGAATGGCCCTTCCTAATTAGGGGATTATTTTCCCTATTATTGGAAAAATCACTTTCTACACTATATAACCTTTTTGGAATTGCCATTTATAAACTCTCTTATTGTAAAACTTTGCCAACTTTTTTTTTTTTTTGCTAATCATGTTGTTCAAAACTAGGAGCAAACTTCATATAAATCCTGTAATTCCATCATCATTGCATTAGAATACTCAAATGTCTTTAAAGCATTATGCTTATCCACTCTTAAACATAGGATTAGTACTTGTACAAGGAAAGCAACATGATGTACATTTTTCAGAGTAAAAGGGTTTACCTTTGTAATATGTAACTAGAAGTTTGATATGCCCATAAAATCTAAGAAAAAAATCCTATCCCATTATAGGACTATCCTCTAACATCTTCTCCAGGACTTTAATGACTACTTTATTCGATGCTTCAGCTTGTCCATTAGCCTGAGCATAATAAGAAGTTGAATTCAATAATTGTATGTCATAATTCAGGGCAAAATCTTTAACCTCCACATTTGTGAACATAGTCCCCTAGTCACTCTTTATTGATTATAGAATTCTAAATTGATGAATAATTCGTTCCTTAAGAACTTCACTATACCAGGTTATTTAACCTTTTTTATAGGTTAAGCCACCTCCCATTTTGTAAAATAATCTATTGCCAACAAAATAAAATTATAACCTTTAGAGAAAGGTTGATATTTATTTTAATAAGGCTAACGACTCAACCCCTAAAATGTCATGATTTAATTATACGGTGCAACTTAGATGCTAGAATTTGCTATATTCTTCCATAGTTTTAGGATTATTGACACCCTTTTGCACAACATATACAATCCTTTAATATTGAAGGCCAATGAGCCACCTTATCTTAATTCTAGATTGATGAGCCTTATATATCCTCTTATGAACCTGCGTCATTACTATCAATGCCTTAGGCATCCTTAAACATCTTAAAAAAGTCCATCACTGCTTTGTTAAAATAAGACTCTCTCAATTAGCACAAACTTGAGTGCTAGTAATTTAATTCTATCAAGCACCTTTGTATTGAGGTATTTTAAAAAGATTTTAATTCCTTCTCTCCAATCCTGAGCTACTTCTTTATTGATATTGAAAATTTTTAAAGAAATCCCCCTTTTTATAGATATGATTTTTGTTATATAACAACATATTTACGAACGAGCTCCTCAAAAATCCGCAATCGAGAGACAATTTGAGAAAGTTCATTCACTTGCCAATTCTCTTCCCAAGGAATATGTTGAGATTAAATCTTATTAAAAATTCTAATAATTGAATGACAACAGTCTAATAATGTAATAGCATTTACTACCTACATAATACCAATTGAGAACCTCCCATAATGAGTACTTATTTATTCCCAACATCTACTAGAAGTTCTAACCTAGTTATTAAGCCCTCATATTCAACCTAACTATTAGTACATGAGAAATCCATCTTGAGAGAGAAGAGTTTTTGTTCTATTTGATGAAATAATGACCATCCTGAAACCAGCTGACTTCTCTATGATAGAATCATCAAATTCAATTCCCAAGGTTTCCTTTCGTAAGTAACAATAAATGCCCCCTAACATTTTGAAGTTATATCAATAAGTGGCTTGCAAAGAAGTTTCTAAGGATAACAAACTAAGTTAAATTTTGTAATTTTCATAAGCCACTTTTAAATTTTCCCCAAAATAACAGGTTTACTCAACATACATTTCATCAAATTGGTTTACAAAACCAAAAAAATCAAATTTAAAGAAAATAATGTCTTAAGTTTGAGGAGGCAAAATATAACGCCAAACATAATTTCTAATAGGGATGTACTTCCCTTTTATTGGTGTCCAAATTCTACTTAAATAATAAATAGCCTGCTTATGGCTTTTGCATTATTTTAGGCTAGTAAGCACCTGATATATTCCTATGTGGTAGAAATATATAAAAGGTGTTCCCTTTCATGGCGGTGTCATAATTGGAGTTTAGTTAAATATTCCTTAATCTTAACAAATGTCATTTGATGCTTTCTTTCCAACAAAATTTCTCTGAAATTTTCAACTTCAAAATATCTAAGATTCCTTTCATTTTACTAGTTAAATTAAGAAAAAACCTTATGACATAATTTACTTAGCCTAAAAACCTTTGAAGCTCCATCTTATTTTAAGGTGGCTTTGCTTCCAAAATTGCCTTTACGTTATTTTTTTTGATGGACTAAGAAACCCAAAAAATTTCCTGTTTTTGACAAGCTCCTATCCTGAAATGATTAGGTGGCTTGCCCGACAC
>JANSVA010164644.1:0-28698 GCA_025504915.1 Erythroxylum reticulatum
GATATAATGGGCCGAAACTTATTGGGCTTTAATGGGATTAGATTTTCTCTATAAATAGAGAAACTTAGGTCTCATAAAAGTGGGGACACCATTGTGATACGAAACCCTAGCCACCATCCGAGAGAAAATTGTGCGGCATTTGGAAAGAGTTTCAAGACGTGCTAGCACACGATAGCCTCGAGCCCGGATCGTGCATACTTGTGTGGATACCGGTAGAGGACATTCGCGTGTAGCAGTGTCTACGAATCCGAAAAAGCAACCACCAATCCGTGAAAAAAAAAAGATATTTGCTCATCCTATATGTTTTCAGTTATACATCGTGTTGTGTTATGGTCTTTTCCGCAGTGTATTGTGAATACTCGGGCCATACGCGATCCAACACCTGTTACCTTAAGGAAAGGCAAATGATCTTGTACTAATAATCTAATTTATAATTTTGTTTCTTATAACCATTAATCCCCCTCCTTTTGTTCCTTTTTATCAAACTTGGATTCTGTATTTATTTCTAAAAGTATAACAAAGGCTATATAGAACCCTGAGTGGAATCAAGCTATGTAAGAGGAAATAGATGCTTTATAGTCAAATAACATAAGGAAGCTTATCACTCCTCCTCCTGATTCCTTAATTGTTCATTTCCAATAAGTATATGCCATTAAGATTCTTATTGATGGATCTATCGAATGACTGGGCTTACCTTATTGCCAAAGGATACTTACAGTCTATAATATTGATTATTTTGAAACGTTTTTTCTTGTGGTAAAAATGGTGTCAGTTTGTATTTTTATATCCTTAGCCACATCTTATTCTTGGCCTCTTTACTAACTTAATGTGAAAAATTCAATCCTACATGGTAATTTAAAAGAAACAATCTATATGGAAAAACCTCCGAGGTTTGTTGCTCAAGGGGAGTTTAAGAAAGTGTGCATATTGAAGAAATCTTTATATGGTTTAAAACAATCTCCTAGAGCATCGTTTGAACGATTTAATTTAATTGTAAACAATTTTGGTTTCAAGTAGTATAAAGTAGATCATTCAATGTTTTATCAACACACAAAATTTTACAAAATTCTATTGATCATATATATTTATGATATTGTTATTACTGGTGATGATCAAAAGGGAATTCCCAGATTCAAGGAATTCCTAAAATAACAATTCCAAACAAAAAATAATGGTTTATTAAAGTATTTTTTTAGAATCAAAGTTGCAAGGTCAAAAGATGGTATTTGTCTCTACTAATGCAAGTATGTTTTTGATCTCTTAAAAGAAGCTAGCTTATTAAGAAGTAAACTAGTGGATTCTCCAATGGATCCCAACATCAAACTTGACGCAGACTAGGGAGAACTCTTGAATGTTCGAGGAAATTATAGGAGACTGAATGGGAAATTCAACTATCTTAAAGTCATTAGGCGTGACATCTCATTCAGTATAAGTGTGGTGAGCCAATTTATACAATCCCTTCAGACCAACCATTGGAAAATAACTATTCAAATCTTGAAATACCTCAAGACCAATCCTAGCAAAGGACTCTTTATATAAGAATTACAAGCATTGTTTGGTTTAGGCCTATATTGATGTTGATTAGATTGGTTTTAAGACTAATCGATGATCTATCATAAGGTACTAAGTGTTTATTAGTAGTAATATGATTTTATGAAAAAGAAAGAAGCAAATAGTGGTTTCTTGTCTAAGTGGATTTTTTGGATTATGATTATGATTTGACTAAGAGTATTTTTAGGGATTATAGTTGTAATTTACCTTATATCAATAAGATAATTTAGTATATAAAAGGAGGGGGAGCTAATGAATATCCCTCTTTTTGATTTCTCATTCATATCATTATTAATAAAAACCTCAAAAAATACTCAATAAAAGAAAATAGCTAATTGTTGGGTTGTCTCTTAATAACGCTTCTTTATTAATCTCTGAGCTAGACTTTTGCTTAAGCACTTCACTCAACTTGGATCTATAATGAGCAACTTCCTTCCACCCTTCTTCCTAAATAAGGGTTTATTAGTTTGCAAATTGGATGCATTTTGTAATATAATAATGAAATATTGTATCAAATTAACAAAACTAAGTAAACATGCTAATATCCTTTTTAGTAACAAACTATCAATATAAAAAGGAATAATCAAAGCCTTAGATCATTAATTGATTATGTGGAGTTCGTTTTATGGGAATTAGGAGCCCTCTACGATGAATGTTTATAATTCATCAATAGCCTCTTTATTTGATTGCTCCTTTTCATCTTCCTCTTCCTCGTCTTCATTCTCTTTTTGAACAACAACCTCCTCATTTTCTTTAACCTTTAGCTCCTCATTACTCATTAAAGTTGATGTATTCACTTGTTTCCTCAAATTTTGCTCAGTGTAGCTAGATAAAACATATGGATACACTTCGGAAACAAGCTTAATGAGCTATCAAATCAAAATTTGTATGTTTTGGAAAGAGGAAAATAGTTCCTAAGTTTTATGAAGGGTAGCCTCAATTGTAGCAATGACTTTTACATGTCAAGATGTTGATCCTCCTTTTACTAATATTGTTACAAAAATCTAGGTGAAACTTGATCACTCCATGAAAATTTAGCATGTAAATTACAATTTAAGGTGGAGTAACTAACTAAACTTGCATTTGAGGCTAGTTCCCTATGCAAATTGGTTGCTCCCTTATATAATCCGATGCCTATAATCTAAGATTGAGATGACCACCTTTACAAATTTCACAACATGACATATATTAGTTAAGCTTCCAAATACATGTTATGATCCTCTCATTCCAAGTTTTAATGTTGCCATCAGTGATGGCATACTATAATCCCCTACAGAATACTATCCTCTCCATCCTTCCATTATTTTTGGTATCTACAAAAATGAATATTCAAATCCTAAAAATAGTTAATAACTTTATGATCACGGAAAAGAGTTCTAATGATAAATAAATAAACGTAAAAAATATCTAAAGAAAAAAGTAGATAAATATGAAATAAGGTTTTCCTAATATTATAGTACCTAAAAATTGGCACTAAAAACTTAATCGATTTGTTTTACCATAAGCAAACATAGCAAGCGTTGGCGATTAGGAGTTGATCTTACAAAGACTAAAATTACTAGTACCAACCATATTTCTCTTATCTTGTCTATCAAATTATAGCAATGGAAACTAATTATATTCAAAATGAAAACAATGAACTAAGAACAAATCAACACAATTGATAAATTAGAATAAAGATTAAACTAAGACTTGATCAATGGAAACATAAATACCCATAATTCAAATTCACCTAAGACTTATCATGCAATTTTGACTTCACACTTCAACTTAATCTAAATTTCATAGGGCTATAAAAATTCCTTAATTATGTTAATATTTTTCTCAAGATTACTAACCCAGTAATCTTAGGTTGATTATTCAAAATCTTTTTCAAATTAAACTTAGAATTGCATTAATCGATTTATGAATTTTTCTATTAGTTTTAACCCCAATATAAAAACTTTATGCCAAACTATCTTTAGGTTTGCATGCAACTCTTTTTAATTATGCTAGATTAATTTATACAAATGATTTTTCACTCTTAATTGCATAAAATGAAACATGAATTATCATACTAATAATACTAATTCAAGGATAATAAAAAATACATAATTAAATCTCAATGAAAGTAGAGGGTAAATTAAATTAAAATAAAATCACTACATCCTGGAGAACATCTTATCTAAGTGCAATAAAGATTTAGTTCCTCGTAATGGAAGACATAGCATTAAAACTGAAGGAAAAAACAAAAAAACTAAAAGAAACTTGATAGAATCCCTTTTAATTTGTATGAAATCCACTTTAGGTCGAGGGAAATTCACTCCAAATATGTCTTCTTGCTTGTTCTTTGTTCTTTATGCTATTTTAGGTCTTTCATTATGTCCCTTAAGCTTGCTCTTCACTTTTTCTTTTAATTTTGCGTTTTATAGTTCAAAAATTAGGTTTTAGACTGACACATAGGTAAGCACACTAGTGTATACCTCTCCAACAAATTCATTTTCATGGTCATGCAACTCTTTAGAACTCTAAAGCAACATGTCTTACATGAAACATTTCCATGTTGAAGTATTTAAGAAACTACATAGTTATGTTAAAGCCTATGTACTTTTTTGTAGCTTCATAACTTGGTTAAAACCACTCCAAATCACCTCAAACTTGTTCAAATTTATTCATTTTGCTCCAAATTAGTTTATTATAAACTAAAAATAAAATATTAACAAAATAATTACTAGAAACAATTAAAACACTCAAATAAATAAACAAATGAGTTAAATATAAACTTAAATATATGAAAATTAAGCACTTCCTAAATTTCTTCATCTCATTATTTTTTTTCAAAATTTAGGTATTAATATAAATGGCCAATAGGCTTAAAATCATATCATTTAGTCCCTCTTTATATATAAGATCTATAATCACTTCTTTTAAATATATATTAATTAAATCATTAATTATAAATTCTAATTTATATATTATATTTTAAATAAATTATTTGTTCAAATAATAATTTATATCTAACTGATATTTTTTTGAGGTTAATTAATTTCATTCATATAAAGGAAAAGTTTATATTGAAAGTATATAAGACCAAGAACACATTAAAGTAACTCTAGCTAGTATAGGATCATTAAACCATTAAAAGGAAGCCTATTATAAGTTCTAGCTATTACAAAGACTAAGGAACATTTTGTTTTAAAGATTCCAAGAAATAACAACAGTGCCTCATTGCCAAAGAATAGTTTGTTCCTAATATTGTTGCCTCATTACCAAATATTCTTTTGTTCCTTTCACATTATACATTGTACACAAATATGCTAAGCCATTTTGAAAAGTTTATGATCCCTTTAACTATGAAAATGAACACTGAAAGCCTAGGAGATAACTTTTTCCATTCTAAACAATTGCAATATATCTTAAAAATTAATGATGGTAAAATTTAGAGAGTTAAGGATAAAGTTATAGCTTAAATATTCAAAGGCTTTTATAAATTTGATCTATATAGTAGCTTTGGAATTGTAACTCTTGAATAACTCTTAAGAAAGATGTGAATAATATCTCTTCCTTAAACATAAGCACTCTAAAATGGGTTTACAAGGATTAAAAACTAAAGCTAAGATGCCTTTAAATATATCTAGGACATTGCTGAGAAGCTTTTAAAGTGAAGGTAGCTCTATATAACAATATAAGATCATTTGTAAAAGAGAGACAGAAAATACCAATTAAATACACTTATAATGGAATATAAAATAAAGTTACTTTGTAATATTAAGCTTGGTAAGCTTGGAAAAGATGTCCTTGCAAATGAAAATAGATGAGGTGAAAAAAGATTACCTTGCTTAAGGCCATAGGTAGTTCTGAAAGTTTAATTGTCTCCCATTCACTAAGATTAACTAAGAGACTGAAGTAATGCAACTTTAAATCCAATTGAAGAATGTTTAAAAAAAACCATAGTTTATAAGGACTTAAGGATAAAGTTATACCTTAAAGATTCAAAGGCTTTAATAAATTCAATCTTGACTATAGCATTGGAATTGTAACTATTAAATAATTCTTAAGCAAGATTTTTTCAATAATATTTCTTCCTTAAACATAAGCACTCTAACATGGGTTTTAAATATAATGCAATAAATTTCCTTAATCTATTAATAAGTAATTTTTAAATTATTTTATAGACCATATTATAGCAAGAAATTGATATATATTCATTCAAATTAGAGGTCTTTTCTGCCTTTGGAACTAGAAAGATGAATATCTTATTAGTCTCAATAAGTAACCTATTAGACATGAATAGTTCCCCTTCTAAATTGATCACCTTCTCACTAATTGCTTCCTATGTACTTTGAGAAAACCATGCATTTAATCCATTTAGACTAGGGGCTTTACCAGGGTGAAATGAAAACAAGGTTTCCTTAATCTCTTTTGCTACCTCTCTAATTAAATCATATGCACAATTTCTTGGGAAGGAACAACTAATTAGCTCTTAAGTTCTCTAAAAAGACGAGAAACGTCATTGTAAGATTATAACATCTTCTTGTAGTGTTTATAAGACAGTGACGATCTTCCTTTTTGCATTTTCAATTGAAACAATACTATTTTTATTTCTTCCTGCTTAGATATTCCTATAAAAGAACTTGGAGTTCCTATTACCATCCTTAACCATATAATTCTAGATTTTTGTAACTGTTATGAATTGTAGGTTTCCAAAATAGTCACATACTTCCTTTATCTCTATGATCTCCTGCTCTTTAAGCATAAGATTTGTAAGATTTAAAGCAAGCTTCTTTTAACATCTTTTGAGAGAAACTAATGCTCTCTTTTTTTTCCTATAACATCGGATTAGCTTGTTTCTTCTAAAGATTAATCTACTTAACTTTTATAGCCTTAAATTTTTGCATACAATTCAAAGCTTTTGAACTATCTATAACAAAATTCAAACCTTTTATTAATTGCACCTTTAAAGTCAAGCTACTTCAATTTGGAGTTGTAAAATCTGACAAGGGACTTCCTTTTTCCATCAACAATCTTTGCTTGAACTAGGATAAGTGAGTGATCAGATGTAAGATGATTACCAAAGTTAGTATAGCTAAGAAGTTAGTGAGTCATCTAAGCTGAGTTCACTATACATCTATCCAACCCTTTTTTTAAAAGCCAACTATGTTACTGCTTATTATTTCTTCATGTTTCAGCTTCATATTCCTCTTATAGCCTTCTACTTCTATTGGAAAAAGAATATAGTTGAATTGTCCCGCAAGGATCCACAAGGTAGTAAAGTTCACTCTTATAAATTTTGGAGCACTTTATAACTTCCTTTTATGAAACTCCTTGTTTGAGGCATAAATGACTATAATGAGCAATGATGGTTAAATTTATGCTAGGAGAAATTTATAGTGAATTTATTGATCTAAAATGTTCACCTCCTCAGTTGGACAATGTCTAGTTAACCTCTATATAAACATGAGCATGACCAATCCTTTTTAGATTAGTTGTGTTCTCATTAAGACTAAAAGGTCTTTCCAATGAGCTAGTAATGTAACTAACGCCCTCAGATGACCAATATTCCAAAGGCAATTAATGAAAATGTATTTAAACTAATAAGGATCTTAGTTTAGATCTATCCAAAGTAACATTAGGATACCATCTAGTGAAAAAAGAGGCCTTTCCTAAACATGTCAAAGACCTAATTCCATAATCTTTTACTCTTTTTCCTCTATCACAAACTAAAGATAAATAAATAATCTTCACTAACCATTACATTTTCAAAGCCATGCTTCCTCTAGTTTGAGTATGCCTAATATTAGATTGTAAGAAAGGATAAACACTTTTCCAGGAAACATTCTACAATGTTTAATTTCCATTGTTTAGACCGAATTATAATAATTCAAATGAAGAGGCTACTATAACCTTAGAGTTAGAAGGATTGGCATGCCTCAATTTTCCAAAGGAATCTAGATCTCCCACCACCTTTCTTTGGGCGCTTTCTAAAAGCAAGGCATTTTTGGAACAATATTCTTTGCAATCATTTTCGAGTTAGGAAGCAGAGGAAAGGAGAGGTTAGAATCTAAAGACTGTGGGTAGAAGGTTCATTAGAACAGAGGTTAAGATAATGGGAGGCACTTGATTCACCATACTAATAATAACAAAACTAATTAGGTAAGAGGACAGGAAAAGAAGGAAACAATAAGCAAATTATTTTAAATGGAAATAAAAGGTTAAGTTATTCAAATTTGAGTTAGAAAAAGATAGTCTAAAAGATTAGGGAGGTTATATAGAGGTGGGAGACTCTCTCAAATCTCTACAATACACTCACACCCTCTAATATTTGCAACAAATTCAAAGAAGAAAAATACTTGGAGGCCTTACCCCGATTAAACCACGTTCACAAGCTTCTTCCTCTGTATTTTCTCTCAACTAAAAATAAAGCAATAAAAAACAATTTTAAAGAATATAAATATATCTTAAAAACATTTTGCTCAATATAATTCAAATATAATTTTTAAAAAATGTTTCAAATATATACAGAGTTTTTTCGCTTTTCAATTTATGAGAAAAAAGTGAACTATACTTAATTGAATATTGAGATTGAAGCATCATAGGTAGTTAAACTCAACAATGGGTGACCTTTTCTTAGAGAAGCATTATGGAATCCCTTGCCAATGATTTTTTGAGAAGCCAAGTCAGGAATTGATTTGAACTTGGATTGAATTGAGATATATCTCTTCCTTCTAAGTGTGAGATTCACTTTTATCTCTCCATATATCACTTTTCAGCTTATTAGTTACACCATTGATCAAAGTTCCCTTTTTAAGGGTTGTTACCAAAGACAAAGACCTAATAGTAACATATATATATACACTATAACAAAAAGGAACTTTGGCTATATTTTTCTGGCGATGATTTCAAAATCGTAGCTAAATGTGTTCTTTTTATGATTTTTTTAAAAATCGTCACCAAAAATCAGTATTTGGCGATGATTGAAAAAAATTATTTCCAAATGGAAAGCTTTTGGTGACAATTCAAGAAAATCATTGCAATAAGCTTATCCTTTAGCAACGGTTTTGGCAAATGGGTGACTTTTGGCGACAATTTTCTAATAACAAAACAACTCTCTTATTTATAATTATAAATTCACTAACTTTGACTTGATTAGCTTGTGATTGAAAATCATATTGATAAAAATCAAATTTAATATTATTAACAATGATTCTAAGTGTAAAAGTTAAACTTAGCTAATAAAAATGTCAAAACATTTAAATAATTTATGAAACTATAAACTCAAAATTAATTAATATTACATAGATTTATACTTTTTATTTTTCTCTTTTAAATCATATGATGTCACAAAATTTTCAAATAGTTTTAGCATGAAGTTTCTAATATAATGGTATATGATTCTTACCAAAAAAAAAACAAATAATGATATATGGTATGTAATATAATATAATGATATATGGTAAGTAATACAATATTTTAATTAGAAGTTTAACAATTCTTACAGCTGAAACAATAAATAAAGTTTCACACCCATTCCATCGAAAAGAAAAAAAATAATTATTTTTTTGGATTCCAAGTGTCATGAGACTCGGTAGGTAAGGTAAAGGACTTTCTTATGTTTGGATTCCTAAGATAGTTCCTTGCACGTTCAAAGGCATCAATTGAAACATACAAAGATCTTCCCCCAGGATTTAGTTTATTGATACCCTCTTCCAACAACTTCTTGGCTGCTTTAACTAAACTATCAGAAGATATAGTGAATGACTTGCCATTTGTAATTTGGACCACTAAATTAGATGAACCACACATACCTTACATTTCACCTAAGGAGCAAATAATATAGAACAATCATGTTAATTTTTTCAACATCCTAAGTAAAATTAAATCCAAAAAACTTAAGAAGCTAAATCAAATGGCTTAAGGAATGCAAATTCAAACTTATGCATACCCAATTGAATGACTTCATCATCGTCACAATGAACAGACATAGGTTTTGCAATGGATGACTATTCCAAAATAATTAATTTCCCAGATCCTATATGGACCATCGAGACATTACTAATGCCTCCATTTTTATGTTCGTTCTCTTGAAGATCTAAGGAAGCTTTACATATCACATAGTATATACAATCACAAGTTCATCTAATAGCTTCCTAATAGAAAATGAGATACATGTAATAAAGAAAGAGAGCTACAGATGATACTAAAAACTTTAAAGAAGAAGATCAACCATTGAAGGCAAGCGGTGATTAGAATTTGATAAGCATATTTGTTGTGCATCGATATGTTCTTCAGTAGAAAGAATTTTGCCAAATAGCTCTTATTGAAGCTCATTTCTACCATTGAAAACTATCTGCTACGTTGACAATTTCTCGATGAATTTATGTTAACATTTTTATTATGAAAAGTCAATAGAAACAAAAACAAATCATAGATATAATTAATATAGAAGCAGAAAATATCGAAAAAATAAGGTTAATAAGGAAACAAAAAATTAGATGAAATTATATGAAGTTAAAAATTTTTTACAAAAGAAGGGTCATTGGAACTTAATTTTTTAACTAGCCAAAAATCCACCGCACAAGCACATTATAAGTTTGAAAATCACCCTTAAAGATAAAGAAAACCCAAAACATATGTCATAAATTAATAAGTGATTTGACATCTTTCATAATAGAAGACTTTTTATTTGATTGTTCCAACATTGTACTAATGTTAATTTTGTGATCTATTAACTGAGGCAACCTCATATGATAAGGTTGAGAATGTTAGCTATGTTGTACTAAGTTTAAGGGATACAAAATTAAGTGTGTCTTCCTCTAAAACCACTATTTTAATAAAAAGATTTGGGTCCCTGGAACCTCTCGTCAGATATGGAAATAGCTACTATCATAGAATTCAAAATAGAAGGAAGTAGGAACAGGAAGGTCAACCCTAGATAATTAATAAGATGTAGAAAACACAAAAAAAAAACACATGCAAGAAATCCAAGCAGATGAACATATCAATTTTAGAGCAGTTAAGTACAAATTTAAAATGACAAGACTTACTTGAAGATTTTAATGAAGACTGGGGATTGAAGCTATCTCAGCAAAGCAAGACCCTATGATCTCTAACTACTAGCCAGAAATCTAGATTAAATAAGAAGACACTAAGTTACTATAAAAGAATATTCAAGTAATTTCATACATTAAGGTTAGCTTTCACCTGGGATGGGAGTGAGATGTGACTCCTCTAAGAGAAAAAAATATTACTAACTATTGCAAAACAATGACCAAAGGTAAAAAGAAAAAGAAAAGGTTAGAAGCAAGATAGAGGAATCCATACCTAGCAACTTTACCAACTTGAAGAAGAAGATCGCCTTCAATGGTTCTACCGTAATTATGAAGCATTTGGAGACTCTTTAGGTAGGGGAGGATTTATTTACCATAGTTACAAAACACCATCATATATAGACTAACTTGTTTGCTGCTCACAACAACGTTGTTTTTTTTTTTTTTACTTTGTTAGTATCTGTTGGTTACATTGTTGTTTTTGTTGCTTTGTAAGTAGAATGTCTGCTGCTTACAGAAATGTGCCCTTTTTTGGGCCCCTAATTATTTGCATGCTTTATGCAAACAATTTATGTCCTATGTTTGGGTAATTAGGTTTTTAATTTCATAAAATGACATGGTTTTGGCTTCACATTGGTGATGAATACAAAAATCATCGCGAAAAGATAAAACTCTATTTATAATTCGTTAGCAAACCCTATCCCTTTATATTACGCTCTATATATTATAGAAATTATATAATATATAAATTCTATGTAACAATATAGAATTTAAATATAATAAATAAAGAATTATGATTAAATAGAATATTATGATAACTAGGATATGACAAAATTTATCTATTATCTATACTTTCATAAATCATTATACTAATTACAATTATTATCTATAAATTCATATATCATTATATTAATTACCATATATAATTATATTTATTTCAATATCATTAAAAAATAATTGCAATATAGTAAAAAATGGAAATCAATATTAAATATTAATATCATATTCCTAAAAATCAAATTTAATATTATTGACAATAATTGTAAGTCTAAAAATAAATTTAGCTAACAACAATGTTATTTCAAAAATTTATAAAACTAAAAGCACAAAATTAATTATTATTACATAAATTTATATTTTTATTTATCTCTTTTAAAATATATGATTTAAAAATTTTATGTGGTCTTATAAAACTTTATTTATTATAATTAAATTCTATACTATTTTATAGAATTTTATATTAGATAAATTTGTTAATATATATATATATATATATATCCATAATTTAGCAACACTTAAGGAAAAATGTCGCCCAAAAATTAACCTGTGGTGATGTTTATTTTTATTCATCACTTATGTTCTACCCATTGGCGACAATTCCATGAGATCGTCTCTAATGAGCTAATCTTTGGGTGACATTTTTCTGAATTTCTTATTAATGGTTTGCATTTGGTGACTTTTCCTTGAAATTGACACCAAATGTTAGCTAGTTGTTAAATATAAGATGAAAGTGACTTCATTTGTTCCACAATAAACGACTTAATTTTCATTTTATTTTAAGCACAAAATTGAATCCCTTCGTTGTTTTCATTATTCATCATCGTTTTGTTCCAAAACGTTTATACATTGAAGAGCCTACAGTTGTGTTGAACTTTTTCATTCGCATTCCTTCATCTCTGGTTATCTGTCCATCTAAGTAAGTCGTCCAATGTATGTTGAGTTTTTATATTCTACTTTCATTGTCTTAGTTGTTATGATTGGGTTTTGTTCTCTAATGCTTATTGTCTTGGTATTGTATATTGTTGTTTGGAAGATGGTGAATGTGTGTTATTTTGTGGAAGATGGTGAATGCGTGTTATTGATTGAAAGATGGTGAATGCATATTATTTATTGAAAGATGGTGAATGCGTCCAGAATGGGAAGATTAAGGCTTAGATGGATTATGATGCTTATTTAAGCATAACCTATAACATGTTTAATGAAAGTTCTATTAAAGATTATAACATAATGAGTTTTTCAAAACAGGCTTGTAATGTGGTGACCAAAGGATTTGGAGAAGTCACTATTTTAATTAAGTAAGAGCTTCGTTTTAAAAATTAAAAAATTATATATATTTTTATATTTAAAAATAAACATCTTAATAAAATACTAAAACTGTAAAATTTTTACTTTACTAAATAATGTAAAATTTAAGTCATGTGAGTCTATAGTCTTTGTAAGATACTAATGAATGTGTGTGAGATGTGGTGATGAGAACGAATTGGCCTAAACTTATTAGTTGATGTCATAAAGGATGGGATATGATTTTTTTGTGTGAAGCAAATTATCTGGGATTAGAATGGAAAAGGTATCATTATATTTCCTGAGGTGAATTATGTAGGACAAAACTTAAGATTGACTTAACCAGATTTAAGAATTTACAAAAGTTAAAAGGAATATTTACATTTCATATATGAACATCGTGAACTTATATTAAACTCAAATAAGAAAATTTAGTGAAAAGAAGCTTATGAGTTCATTTTATTGTCACCATAAAACATTGTTCTATATTTTGATCATATTTAAATTGAAATATCATATTATGATGATTTAAGAGGATATGAAAAGATATCATAATGTTCTATAACCTGTTAGAAGAAAATTTTAGTTAATTTCAACTATCCATACCTCTAGTGTGATCTTTACAATGAAGGTGTCAATTTAGTCCTACAAATTGCTAGGATAGTTGAATCTTTCAAATTTTAATTTAAAAATTTTGTGAGAAGAAACTCTTTAAGGAATTGTAAATTTTTTAAAAATTAATTTTACTTTTACACATTTAGAAGTATCTTAGCTAATTATGCTTAATTTATAGGGAGTTTTAAGGTATCTTTTTACCAAAAGGTAGTAGTAGTTTGAAGTATATCTAGCTCATTGATACTTTTCTTACGAAATTGACCTTAGAGGGAGTTTTACTAATTGTGTATATTACATGTTTTACTAGTGATAATTAACTGATGTATCATTTAATTTACCAATTTTAGGTAGATTTATCAAGAATCTTAATTCGAATTATTACAAAATTAGATTTATATTCAATTACGAATTATGAGAGTTTTTGTATGGATTAAATGTGTTCTACGTAAAATTACGGTTGTTACTAACATTTTTGGATATCCTTAACGTAATTATGAACGAAAGTTAAATTTTATTTTAATATAATTGACACTATATCTTATTCAAGAAAGATAAATAGGAATTTAATTACAAATGCTTTCGAACAGGAGGTGCTAAAGCTCATAATAGCGAAAGTAACAATTGAATCAATTCTTACAATTGTTGCTTGAGAATTAAGAGGTATGTTTAGAACTCCCTACTTGTACATGATGCATTTAAGATGGCTTCATGCTTCTTATTCTTAGCATGCTCAACTTATACTGATATGTCATTATGTTAACTTGTATTGATTTCATTGTTTGTTTAAATTAAAACTTAGTATGGCAACTTGTATTGATTATCATTATGATATTTAGAACTTAAATTGCATTTAGTATTTAAGTAATTTACTTTTAACTGTATAGCTACATAGACAAAAGTTAGATGTCTCATCCGAAATGATCCACTGATTACTTAAGAGTTGAGAGGTTCATACAATTTGTAAAAGATCCAATGGGTGTAGAAAGTTGCATTCGTTGTCCATGTATAGATTGCTTAAATGTGAACATTCAATTTTAAGATTTGCTATATAATCACTTGCTAATTTGAGGAATAGATAAATTCTATACTCTATGAATTTATTAAGGTGAACATTTTAAAGCAAATGGTAGTAGAAGTGTTAATATAGGTGTTAATGATAGTAACAATAATGATAGAGAAGATTGTAATATTAATAAAGATGGCGATGATGGGATTGGAGAGATGTTAGATGATTATAGGAATCATATGGAGACTATGAATGATACTGGTTTTCCTAACATAATTAGTTGTATAACAAAAGATAATTTTGGGAATTATTCAAAGTTGCTCAAGAAGAATTATATTCAGGGTTCTTAAAATTCTCACAGCTATCTTTTGTTAGGAAATTTTTGCATTTGAAGGTATATAATAAATGGGGTATATATATATATATGCTTATGAGTATGATTATGCTACATTTTGGAAGGACAGTAAGGATCTTGAGGAATGTCCAGTTTGTGGTACATCAATATGGAAATTGGATAACGGGAAAAGGAAAATGATACCATATAAAATCTTGAGATAATTCCCTATTAAATAACTAAAAATGCTTTTTATGCCAACAAAAATAGCCATAAATATGAGGTGGCAGAAAGAGAAACACATTGATGATAAGATTATTGATAGGTGTCTAATTAGTTATGAAATTATTCCATAACATTTAGGGATTATTGACATAAAATGGCTTAAGATACTCACTTTGAATCATATATGATTTTAGGTAAAATTCGAAAGCAAAGAAGTTAAAGTAAGTCGAAGCTCTATATTTTGACCATTTTTTGAAGATTAAATTTTACTTGTCTTTATGGAGCAAGAAGAAGAAAATTCAAAGAACGTGAGCTGCACGAATTATGCATGCAATTACATTAACTAACAGCTGGAAATTAAATGAGACCAAATGGTAGCGCATAAGGTGGATTAAAACAAGAAGCATGAAATGGCAGTATGATGGACAATACAGTAGCCATGAACAACTAATAGGAGATGATGACACATAACAACTAGAAGCAAGGAACGATTATGTTTCACGCAAACGTCCTACGAAAATGCAAATGTTTTAAAGACTTTGGAGTTAAATGAAAATGCATAGAAGTAGTGGAGAGTAGCTAATGTGAGACGTGTATAGTAAGTTGGACCATAATGTTTGTTTGTCACATCAATAAATAGCGAGGAGAGAGGAGTGAGTGGCGTGAAACAGAAGAGAGTTTAGAGGAGCAGTGAAGAAATAACCTAGGGGGTTTCAGGTAGGGTCATTTGAGTGCACCTGAATCATTTTCTTTGGAGACCCATAAAAGGCTAAGTTCCCGATGTCGGTTTAGTGGTGACATTAGTGCCAACAAACCAGCTAAAGTGTATTTTACTGTTTTTGTTGTTTCTTTCTCTCATTAGAAATTGATTGTGTTACCCTATGTTAATTGATTTAGGATTTGTGTATGCGTAATCAAATTTTCATTATTGTTTGGTTATTTATGTATGAACCCATTGGGTATTATGAAAGGATGACTTTAATGCATTCATTGAATCGTTTAATTGTAAATTCATTGATAGAATTTTGATATAATCTGTAATTGCTATGTTGAAATTCATGTGTAGTGACTAATGCTTCATAATCATTAGGGATAACATGACCTAGGTGAAATGACACATCGTATGTGATTGTTTCCTTGATTAATTGATTTTCCTAATTCGTAATGCTACTGCCCAATTAAATCTAGAGATCATATCCAAGGTTATTCAGTGATTAGGGTTAATTGATGACTATATCTTAATTGAACAAAACCTGAGGGAAAACTCAAGTTAATTATTAACCTATTATTAATAGCTGCTATGAGAGGATAAAAAACAACAAATCTATAAAATATGTTTAATTAGGGTGTAGGCCGAGATTGAACCAAAGAATCAGGTCCCTAACGAATTCCCCACTTTTATCATTTTTTGCATGTTTTCTTTAATTTTTTCATTAGGTTAGTTTATTTTATTTTCTTATTCCAAAATCCAAACCACCTTTTTTCCTAAACACTGATTAATTTCATTTCGGCAGCTTTTCACATACTCTCTGTGAGATCGACCTAGACTCACTACTGCTATAATAGTAACCTAGCTATTTTATTTTAACTAGCGTTATGACGTGTTATTATTTATGCATCATCCAATATACTCAATGGCATGGAAAGACTTTGATGGAAAGTTTCCATGGTTTGTACAGGATTGTCATAATGTTCGAATTGGTTTAGCCTCTAATGGATTTAATCTATTTGGTAATATGAGTACTTCTTACAACATGTGGCCAGTAATTCTTATTCCATACAATATACCTTCGTGGAAGTGTATGAAGGATCCATTTTTTATTGTCTTTACTTATTCCATGGTTTATAATGCATGCTAGTGTTTTGTAGACTATAAATGATATTTTAACTTGTGGCAATTTTTCTGGATGGAGTACTAAAGGGTAAATATTGTCTTATGTGTAACCATCAAACTCATTAAGTGACGATATAAAGTAAAATAGGATATATAGGGCATTGTCGTTACCTAGAACATAGGTATAGATGGTGAAGAAGCAAATTGTTTAATGGCAAAGTAGAACATGGTGAAGCTTCTTTGCATTTATCTGGAGATGATGTGGTTGACTATCACATTTAGGTGACTTTGCATATAGAAAATACCTAAATAATAGAAAGAAAAAGTAAAGTGTTGTTCATCTTAATTGGAATAAAAAAACATATTTTTCAGTTGGTCATATCGGTAGGAATTGCAATTGAGGCATAGTCATAATGTTATGCATATTGAAAAAGACATTTGAGAGAATATTTTAGGTACTTTGATAGGAATTGATGGCAAATCGAAAAATACAATTAAGGCTAGATTAGACTTGGAAAACATGAATATAAGAGAAATTTGCATTGGAAAAGAAGAGATGATGAGTTATACATCATTCCACCTACATGTTACAATATGTCCGAAAAAGAGAAACAAACTTTTTGACAATTTCTTAAATCAATCAAGTTTTCTTATGGGTATGCATCTAATATAGCTCGTTGTGTCAATTATTAATATTTTATATTTTGTTTAGTTTTTTGTGCTCTTTTAAAAGTTATGTATATAGTAAAGTTTGACTTAAAGGCTCTATTATAGAGGCTTCTATATCCAATAAATGTTTTTTATTTTATTATATATAATGACATGATGTGGGGACTAGATTTAATAGAGAAGAACATAATGAAGATGGTGGCTTGTTAGTTTTCTCCTAAAAAGTTAGGCCACTTGGAACAGAAAAATATGTGGAGTTAATTAAAAACAAACTTAAAATTTGCCATTGATATATTTTGAAAAATTATAAGGAAGTCGATTTATATATGGAGTGTGTATATTACTTTTTATTCTTTCTTTCATATTTAATTTTATCATTTAAATTGTATTTTATAACATATATTTATTTTTTAAATAGAAAGCACAAATATGATATTAGAAGCAAAGGGATTGTTAATGTTGAAGGAAGACATAAACTTAACTTCTTATCATAGTTTAGGTCTCGAGTAAGTTATTAATAAAATAGTATGAACATATGGCAATTTGTACATTAGATTAACTTCTAATTATATTTTGTCCTACAAATGATGTGGTTACATAATCGTAAATTGCAAAAGGCGACAACAACATTATATTCATTAACATGTGGTACTCATATGTGTGGCAAAAAATATACAGGTTGCATTGTTAATAGAGTTAGATTTCACATAAAAAATTGTGCCAATCAACTTAGAAGTCCAAACTGTGGGGTTGTTCTTAAGGGACAATATGACAAAAATTTGTTGACTTCTACGGTGTCATCAAGGATAAAATGGTTGCTCTATTTAAGTGCAAATGCTTTAATCTTGGTGACATAAGAGTGAATGGCAATATTAATAACATCCATTTTGGTAACATATGATATGATAATGACCCTTTTGTACTTAAAAGTCAAGTCAAGCAAGTGTTCTAGATCAACAACACTTTATTGGGTAGCAAGTGGAAAGTTATCCAAAAGTTTCAACACCAAAATCTCTTTGATTTTTGATAGGGAAAAAGGTCTAATGGGTGAAGATGGTGATAAAGTATATCAAGATATTGAATCAGAGATGAATAATGGAGCCCTAAAAATAGAAAATGCAGATATATCATCATTCCATAAGAAAGATGTTGATCGCAATATATTAGAAACAAATGAATGTTGATCCCAACATATTAGAAGCAAGTGAAGTACAAGTCAATCTTGTCGTAAGTAAAGATGAAAACTCTATTAAGGATGAATTTGATGAAAATGACGGTACTTTGGCCAAATATTATAGAGATGAAAAGTAGAATCATAATGCAATTAATGATGATGATTTTCAATATCTTGATCATGATAATTGAAGTTAATAAAAGTGTTCTTTATATTGTTTGAAATGTAATGTTGGTAACATTTATGTTAATGCATATTATTGATGACTAAGTTATGTTAATGGGTATTTTTGATGTTTGAGTTATGTTAATATAGATTGTTGATAACTAAGTTATGTTAATGCGGATTATTGATGATTGAGTTGTGTTAATATGTATTGTTAGTGTCTTAGTTATTTTAATGCAGATTATTGATGATTGAGATATGTTAATGTAGACTGTTGATAGGTAAGTTATGTTAATATGGATTGTTGATGATTGAATGTATGTTTGTAATGATGATTGGATGTATTGTGATGTTAATAAAATATATGTTTGTTTTTATAGATATCCAATATAATGAAACCTAGTAAAAACAAAGGAAAGAAGGTGGTAGTTATCGAAATTATTAAACAAAGGGATTTGAAACTTGAACCAGATCAATCAGTTCCTATCTAACAAGAACATTTGACCTCAACCATCAATGAAGCAAATTAGTAACAACCTCATTCTTCATCAAACAACAATGAATCAACTACTACAAAGAGATCTATAGGTTTGTTAATCTTTAACACCTACAAATAGACATGCTCAAATATATATTTACATGTATAATGCATATTTTCTCATCATTATTCATTTGTTGTTAGATTCCAATGTCAACATCATAAAAAGATGTAGAGGATAACCAGAGGTTGTGAGTTACAGCTAATAGCATTTTGTTAAAATGTAAATTAAAATTTTAACTACATTCTACAAAACGTAACTAAAACCATTTGGCTATGTTTTTAGAAACGTAGTTAAAAATATTTAGCTATGTTTATGGAAATGTAGTAAAAAAACTTTTACTTTTGGCTACATTTCTGGAAATGTATCTAATAGTTTTAACCTACAAAAACTAAGTGTAGCCAAAAGATTAGCAATGATTTCTCAAAATGTCGCTAATAGCGATGATTAACAAAAAACATCGCCTGTAGTTTTCAACTATGGGGATTTGGTGAAGTTTTCGGCAACGAATATAAATCATCGCTAATGACTATTAGTAATGATTTTGGGACCTTTAGTTACGATTTTTTTGGTTGCCAAAGGTTCTTTTTGTTGTAGTGATAAATAGATGCATTCTTTCTATTTCTCTATGTCTGCTACACGGAACATTTTTTGCTTCAATACAGGAGGTTGATCGACTGCGAGAAGATAGTTGTGGATTAAATTGTTTTAGTAAGGTAATTAGAGACGATTGTTGTATCGATTATATACCGATTATTCCGGCTTTCTTTCTTTACTACTTGCTTTTGGCAAATTTACCTACTGCGAAACATTACAACCACAATTTCATTAATTTAAAACTTTATCAAGTCAAGTAGGATTAAAGAAAAAAATGGTCTTCTTTCAAAATTCACCTGGCTTCCTATTATTTTGTAGATCATTGATATTTTGTTTAAAAGAATATGGTGCAAAACCTGAACGGTGAGCACAGGACCTTAACTTTTAGTAGGCTTTGAAGTTACGAAGCCTTACTTTCCTCAAAGCCGTGAAGCTTTTTGCCTCATAATCTATCTAAGGATGAACTTTATGTTCACAGATAACAGTAATCAAAATTTATTAATTACACGAGAAATAGGTGCATCGTTTTTGCAAAAAAAACATTCTTTTACTATAGTAGGAATATATTTATCTCCCTACTATACTAGGCCAAACCCTAGCCTTGTGTATGAATAAAATGTAATATTCTATTTTGTCTATTGCAGGTAGTCAATTTTCTTTCCAAAAAATGTGTACGGATAGCAAAATGTAAACATGTAACTGCATATTTACTTCAATATTTATGTCGCTTCTTACGTATCTGTACGAAAAAACTGAAAGCTAAATGAACAGTGAAACTTCAGATACTATGAGGGAAATAATATAGATTGCTAGGAACATGAATCTCTCAAGAAAAAGGAAATTTCTTTTCGGCTGTCACCCGATCAGAAGGGTTATACATGAATCACGTGCACTGTCAGTTAAGGAAATTTAGATACCAAGCTGACATTCTAGTCACATTAATTTCAAAGCTAGTTTATGCCTTTTCTTGTTTAAAAAATTTTGGTAAAAAGAAGTTATGGTTCAAAATGTTATGCAGATGGATAATTTCTCAAATGAAGTTTAAGTTGATCTCCTGAAACTTAATTCCATTTTAGAAAGAATACTCATTCCCGATGCAAGATGCCTTATTTCCTTGTCAATTACCCACTTAAAACTATCAATTTTGAGGTTCATGTTGCTAAGCTCATACGTCGATCTTTTGTATATCTTGAACTATGGAGAGCAATGGGAGGCGAAGTTGTGCCAAAAGATTTCTTGCCAATATCAAGACAACCGTTCTTTGCCGTCCTGAGATATACTTCCAACAAATGCTTTGAATTGAAACAGATTTTTGGTTTGCCTTCAATATTTTGTTACGAACAATTAATCAAACAATGCAAATGAAGAAGAAAACATAAAAGACATGGAAGCTCTAATATTGTAAGTAAGGAGATTGTGTTTCGTATCAATAATGGTTATAACAACTGATCTATAGAATGAACATATGTCGTTATTACGATTCATTATGTATTTTTAAATGGCTGTCATAACGGGTCATTTGTCTACTGTTCATTTTCTCTAAAACCATTCTACTGTTCACTTTCTCGTTTCTTCTGCTACGTGAAAAATCGATGCTTGCTCTGACTATTGCTACTGTTTATGTCTGATTTTCATCTCCAGCATCTTTGCTTCTGGCGTTCAAACAATTAGATAAACCAGCCAATCTCCTTATTGCATTCATGAACTCAGATTCTCCACGAGATGATCTCACCTCACTTGGAACCGCCAGACACACCTCCAAGAAAGTCCAAATATGAGAAAGGGAGGAGGACATGCCCCCTTCCCCTACTGTCCCAACTACTCTCCCTCACAGCTACAGCGCTGCAATCACTGGTAAACAAGTCCCTGAAGCAGCTGGAGCATTAGACTGGCCAGATGAAGATCCTGTGGAAATTGAAGAAGGAGACATCACTATGGTTCAAGGCACATTTGGACTGGGAATTGAATTGTCCAACTCCCTTAAAGGCTGACTAGACAAGCGCTGGGAAAATGCAGTCATTGTCAAGCTTTTGGGATGCCGCATTAGCTTCAACATGCTCAAACTTAGGCTTTATACTATGTAGAAGTTAACGAGACCTATGAAAATTAATGACTTAGAGAATGATTTCTTTTTGATCAATTTTGTGCAGGAAGAAGATTACCTTCACGCTCTCACGTAAGGGCCGTGGGTGATCTTGGGCTATGCCCTCTTCGTTCAGCCCTGGAATCCTAACTTCCAACCCTCCTCCAACAAAGTATCACACGTTGTTACTTGAGTTCGATTTCCTGAGTTATCCACCGCTCGCTATCACCCATCTATCTTGCGATCGCTCAAAAATCTAATCGGACGAATAATTAAAATCGTCACAACAACGGAACAATCACAGTGAGGATGATATGCAAGGGTAGCAGTAGAAATAGATCTCAATTCACCTCTTTGATCTATAGTGGAATTGGACGGCGAACACATCAAAGTCGCATATGAAGGCCTTCCTCCAATTTTCTTAGCAGTAGGCGGATAGGACATGAGGCCTTGCACTACCCTTCACGGACCTCTACCTCTCTGGTGCTAGGCAGTTCCTCGGAGCAGTAGCTAACGAACACCTCAACGGAAATGCATACATCCCCAATGTCTGCTTCATTTCCCAATGCAACATACAACCTCTGGATTCAAGTTTAGTGACGGAGCCGTCGTATGCCCAACGACACACTAGCAGGAAGAAACAGGCGTAACATTGCCAGCTTAAAAGGATCCCACGGCTCGCGATTCCAGGCATTGGCACAAAACGCTCCTCCCTCCCTCAACTTAAATCCATCCCCAGCGCTAAAGAACCTTCCAGACGCGACTGGCTATAACTTGGGCCCTTCTCAGCAGACGATGCACAAGGCGCAAGTTAATGGATGGAGAACTCTTGAGACTGGGCCTTCGCTTCGTGGGCCGTGCATACACCAGACTGGAGTCTCCACAAACTAAGCCAGCTCTTCCCACAACCCATTAACGTAAGATATACAAGCCCAATGCCAATCTGAACTGGGTAAAAAGCCCGTAGGAACCAACACCTTAACTATTAACCACATGGCTATTTTTATACCCTCTCACTATGATCTAATAATCCATGACACCTCTCTCTCCATTCCTATGAATGAAGACATGTCCTGTGGTAGAATGGAGGAGGACATACATGAAGATGCATTACTTCCCTCCCTACTGACTAATAAACACCTCCTACCCCCTATAGGCCATCAGACATTCAGGACAATCCTATCTCGGACAATGATAGCACAATTGTCATGGACTCTCCCATGGATGAGACGGCACCGCATCCCATGACTTCCCCTATTGAGGGACAAACCAAAGACTTGGTCAGCCGACAAGCCTCATAGAGGCTATCTTCCTTTTCAGACTTTATTATGTTAATCTTCATATGGAACTGTGAAGGGGCTAGAGGTAAGACATTCCAGCCAATTCTTAAGAATTACATCCGGATCCATAAACCTATCCTAGTAGTACTAGTAGAACCACACATTAGTGAAGTTCGCACACGGAAGATTATCAAGAGACTATGTTTTAATCAATCCTTCAGAGTGGAGGTTGATGGATTCTCTAGCGGCATCTGGCTTTTATGGCACATTGATATTGCCATCCAAATTTTGTTAGGTCATCATCAATTTATTCATGCTAACATTACTTGGGAGCAAACCTCTTTCAATTTTACTACCATCTATGCCAGTCCTACCTACCTGCTTCAGCATTTCCTATGGAAACATGTCCGTTAAATTGCACATGCCACCATTAAACCTTGGTTATTGGGTGGGGACTTCAATGCCAAATTAGAAAAACAAGATCAATAAGGCGGTTCCAGACTCCGCTCCATTGTGAGCACTCAATTCTAGGATTATATACATGACTACCACCTCCAGGATCTTGGTTTTATAGGACCCAAATTCACCTAGAGGAGAGGATAGATTCTCGCAAGACTCAATCGCGCTTTCTATTCTAACCCTTGGATGTGTGCTTCCCCTACCACGATAGTTACCCACCTTCCTTTCTTAAATATGATCATCGACCTCTCCTCGTGACTCTCACCTAACCTACTTCAAATTCCCCTTGCCCTCGGGCCTTCCGATTTCAATTTGCTTAGTTGAACCATAACTAATTTTTCCAAACTGCTAAAGAAAACTGGAATCCTAATTTGACAGAAGTTTCTAGTGCACTCAGGAACCTGGCGGCCAAACTTTAACAGTGGAATTCCTTTACTTTTGGCATCAGTGCAAGAAGAGACTCATGGCTCATCTACGGGGCATTCAAGAAGCACAGGAATAAGAGGAATCTAAATGTTTATGAGACCTGGAGACGTATCTACAATATGAGCTAGAACAAGTCCTCCTTTAAGAGGAACTATTCTGGCATAAAAAAATCTAGAAGTCAATGGGTAGCTCAAGGAGACAGAAACATTAAATATTACTATGCCATCACTACAGGCTGAAGACTTAAACTGCATTGTAACTCCCTTCGAGACGAAGATGGATATGAAAGTTTGGATACAATCTATATCAGACGGATAGCCTAGACATTCCTTGAAAAACTTTACGTAGCCTATCCTTCAACCCTAACTCAGCCTCTTCCTCATGGCCTTTTCCCTTCTCTCCCTCACCGGGCTACTTCTGATCTGGAAGGCCCAATCTCCCACGAAGAAGTTAAAACATCCTTTTTTGACATAGATCCCAATAAGGCCCCAAGAATAGATGGATTTAATGCTTTATTTTTTCAATCCCAATGGGAGCACATCGGACCTGCTATCATTCATTTTATCCAGAGAATGTTTCGACATGAAATCTGGGAGCACACCCTGAATTGTACTATCTTAGTCCTTATACCAAAGACCCTATCCCCTAAGTCGATCACATAATTCAAGCCTATAGCTCTTTGCTTAGTCATTTACAAAGTTGTTACCGAAATTGTCGTGAACCGACTGAAACCCTACCTAGACAACATTATCACCTCAAATCAATGCAGCTTTTTCCCAAGAAGGTTAATTGTCAACAAAATTATTATCACCCAAGAAATTATCGATTCCATGAGAAGGAAATCAGGAAAGACAGGGATCTTGATTATCAAAATGGACCTAAAGAAAGCCTACGATCGACTCTCTTAGGATTTTATCCACAACACTCTCATTGATATTGGGCTCCCAGACTCTTTGATAAACATTATCATGAAGTGTGTGTCCACAAAGACAATGCAAGTTAATTAGAATAGGTCACTCAATGAGGCGTTTACACCTACTAGAGGAATAAGATAAGGGGATCCACTTTTGCCTTATCTTTTCATGCTATCTATGGAAAGACAAGGCCATCTCATTAATACCTCTATCTCTCAAGGGAAATGGAAGCCTATCAAATTAAGCCAATGAGGCCCCCTTTATCTCACCCATTTTTCGCCGATGATCTCATCTTGTTCTCCATAGCTTCTTTTGACCAAGTTTCGATCAATCACGACACCTTGAGTAGGTTTTGCACAGCCTCGGGGTAACGAATCAGCCATGACAAATCTTGCTACTTCTACTCCAAGAACATACACCACTCATTAGCATGTGATATTAGCAGAAATTTGGGCTTCAAGCAGACAACAGATCTCGGACAATATCTTGGAGTTCCGTTGTTGCACAAAATAGTCAATAAAAAATGTACCAATATATACTCGATAAAGTGCAACACCGTTTGTCAGGATGGCAAGCCAATCTTTTGTCCTTTGTAGGACGAGTCACCTTGATCTAGTCAATTATTTATGTGCTTCCTACTTATACAATGCAGACAGTCCATCTTCCTCAAAGTTTGTGTGACGAATTAGAGAAAATCATACAAAACTTCTTATGGAGCTCCTCACCCGGTAATCGTAAGATTCACCTCGTTTACTGGGACAAAGTATGTTAATAAAAAAGCTAGGTCGGCTTGGGAATCGCAACATTAGAGCCAATGATGCCTTACTTACAAAATTAGGGTGGGCAATGATCTCTAAACCTCAAACTTTATGGGTGCAAATTCTGTTTGCTAAATATAACTTTGACGCCAACAACATCCCTACCTCCATTCATACCATAGGAGGCTCTATGGTTTAGAGGAGTATTAAAGCTATCTGGCCTAATGTGATACGGGGCATGAAATGGATGATCTGTGACGGTTTCAAGGCTCGTTTCTGGCTAGATCTATGGGTTGCAAACGTGGGACCCCTTTTCCCCCATGCTAATATTCCAGTTCCGTAATATGACCTTCATCTTTGGGTTCACCATTTTGTAGATAACTCTAGTAATTGGAATTGGGATGTGCTTCAAACTCTACTCCCCCCTTCTATTTGTCTGTCCATTATTGGCACTTTATCCCCTAAGTCTTACCTAGGTACGGATAAGCTTATGTAGGCCCTATCGACTATTAGACAATTCACTACAACCTTGATGTACGCTATGATTATGGAGTAACCCTCCTCTCATTCCAGTAGCCTTTGGAAGCCCATGTGGCACTAGCCCGGCTGCCAACGTATCCGATCATTCCTTTGGTTCCTCGCTCAAGACCGCCTACTCTATAATCAACAACGCGTACATAAACATCTTACTACAAGCGTGGACTGCTATCACGGCCATACAAAATAATCTTTGCTCCATATTGTAGGCGATTGCCCCAAAGCGCGTAGTCTATGGCTTACTTTCCCCCTCTAAGCGATCGCTCCTAACTTTTTTAACCCTGATATCTAGGATTGGCTTACACTAAATCTCCAACAACATTGGTTGGTTTCTGCTTTTGACTGATTAGTTAAGTTTGTACCGCCTGCTGGTTTCTTTGGAAATGGAAAAATATGGCCCTCTTCGACACCTAATTCTCACGATTGTCTTCTCCTGCAACCCTTATCCTTAACTATGTCCTACAGATCCACCAGTCTTTCATTTGGCAAATTCGAGCCTGTCTTGCTCCTCAACCTTGTTACGAACAACTTATTGGGTGGTGTCCACCTATCACTGGATGGGTAAAACTAAACACCGACAGTACGTGCAACAGCGCAAACCCCTCGGCCACAGTAGGTGAACTTATTCGGGATAACTCTAGTGATTAGCTTACTGGCTTTTTACAAAACATCAGTTGGTGCTCCCTAATCTCGATGGAACTTTAGGGAGAGTTCTCGGGATTGAACTTAGCTTTGGACCTTAGCTATTGATGTATGGTACTCAAACTGGACTCTCTAGTAGTCAAGAATCTCCTATCTGACGTAACACACTAGACAATATCGCTCAACCCCCTCGTCCTGGGCATCAATGAATTATTCACCCATAACTGGGTCGTTCTTACCCACCATGCTTGTAGAGAGAGAAATTGTTGCACGAATTGGCTCGCCAACTTTACAATTAATTTTGGTCATGGGGTTACCACTTTTGAAAGTGCACCTTCAAGGTGTACCATCATCCTTATAGAGGATATGACTAGGGTTAGCCTCCCTCGGAGGCTCATGTAATTTATTTTTTTTTCTCTCCTTGTAATTAAAAGAAAGTCATTGTAACGACTTTATTAGGCAATGAAATTTCTAAGATATTGTTTTCTTATTCATCATCTTCTTTCTCTCTCAAACACATTACACACCAAAAATTCCAAGTACATTTTGTAGAAATTGTATGAGTTAAATATGTTGTAACATAAGGTATGAGAATGGAGACTGTTGGGAAATCAGGTTGAGATTTGAACCCGATCGTAGCAGAATAATCAAGAAATTTTTTTTGTGACTTTTGATTTTTCGAAAACCAAGATCTATTTAATTCTATAAAATGATTAACACGAATCATAATAAAGCGACAATGTAATTCATACCTTATTCCGAAGCTTGATCTTTGTCTTGTTGTATCTCTCGAATCATTTCCGAAACTGATCCATCTTAACCACCATAGCCGCACAAGTGCCTGGCCTCTAACAGTATCCACAGAAAAGGTTGAGAGAACTCTATAACTTTTACAAAGAGGGTTAAACATGAAATGCTATAGAGCTCAAGCCTATTTATAGTAAGCTTTGGACGTTTTAGTAATTTAATAGAAATTAAATACTAATTTCAATTAAACATTAATTAGAATTATAAATAATTCTAATTAAATGCCAATTATGTCCAAATAAGATTCAATATCTTATATTAATCCTTATTTATTAAATATCTCATATTTAATCATAAAGTTTCTCAAACTTTACAATCAACTTTAACTTGATTAAATTAACTTTGTTCTCTCCAACCCATTCTACATGTCAGACCTATTAGGTTTTCAAATATATTGGCAATAATTATAAATTCTAATTCTAATTGATAATTAGAATTAGATAAATTAAGACTCTTTTTAATTTATCTTTAATTTTTAATTAAAAAATTTATAATCATCGATTAAGATTGATGTCTAGCAACACATCATGACCACCCAAATATTTAGGAATGTCAAAGTGGTTTTAACTAACCTTTCCGTGCATGATTTTCTCGTATAATTTAATACTTTCATCATACAATGGTTCAATTAGATATAGAGCATGGAATTAATGTCTACTGTATTTTGAGTCCAATTATATTAATTTTCCACCATTAGCTATTGATTCAATTAATGATATTTGTAAATTGTTTACAAAATATCATTCCAGATTAGCCAAAGGTTTCCCGAATCAATATTAATCGAGAACAATGAAACATTCTCCCTAATTACTTTAGGGTGATGAAACCTATCTTGATCATTCAACTATCTTCATATAGTTCATGCTACATCCAATGACTACCCATTTAATGACCTCTGATAAAATGGATCATAAGTAGTATCAAAACATAGCAATCCCCACACAAGATAACTTTGATGACCTCAAGTCAAAGGATCACTTATACAATCATCACAAT
>JANSVA010164745.1:0-28691 GCA_025504915.1 Erythroxylum reticulatum
ACTAAACTATCCAATTAAATTTTAGATCCAATAATTTCACATTTTTGAATATTATCTCATCACAATTCAATTATACCCAGAATTATCCATGAATGCATGTACAATTATTTTCATGTGCAAAAAAATTCACTATTCACGTGCATGTGTATGACATATTACGTATGAGCATGAAATGCATTTCAAATCTCTTAGTATTCTTTCATATTTACTATCCTAACTTCCCCGTAGGTAATGGGATGTTACATTCATAAAATCCCTAAGATTGAATTTATGATGGCCATTCACAAACTCAATAACTAAGAACAAATAGAATAAGTTAAAAAAATCAAATCATACATTAATAATTTTAGAATCCATCAGAAGTTACATCCTTAACCCTAACTAGAGGTTTTAGGCACTAAACATAATAATTGAAAAAACCAAAGCAAATCATTCTTAACATAAGGAGAAAAACAAGGTAAGAGTTATATAATTTGTCATTGTCTCCTCCAATATTGCTCTGAGTCCTTCCTTTGATGTTAAGAAATACTAAAACTATGAAACAATCAATATGTGGGTATCATAAACCTTCCAAATGTCTCTTTAGTTAAACCTAACGTTAGTATTTATAACTAAGGTTACAAAATAGAGTCCTAGAATGCTTAAAATTATGATTTTTATGAATCTTCGAATGTGTTTTATGAGAATCAATGTAGGACCTGTAACATCATGTTCCCATACTAAGGGTTAGAACCCTAAAATATGGTACGTGTGAAACTAATGAGAGATTAAAAAAAGCTGCTCATGCATAATGTTAGCATACACGCACGTGAATTTGAATTTTTGCATATATTAAAATGACTATACATGCATTCACTGACATTTTCGGGTATAATTGATTTATAAATGAGTTTATACTGTGAATTGTGAATTATATGTGTTAAGGATTGATTTGTAGAGTATAAATTGCTGAATTAGATTGGAGATAATGTTTGTTGATTTAGAAGTTTCATGAATTTTAGGAAAAATTTCTGAAAAATGTTGGGTATATTATTGGACTAAGAAAAATGCCACTTGGCAAGTAAATTGACGAATGGAAACAGAAATGTGAGTTAAATAATATTGAATAATTTTCTATAGGTGACTTTAGAATTGGTAATAAGATGATATTGAAAAATTTAAAGATAATTGGGGTAAAAATTGGAGTTACGGGACTAGTTCATTAAGAACTTAGTTAAAGCTTTAGAAGTTAGGTAAGTGACAAGTGTCACTTGTCTAGTTTAAGTTTTACTATACAATTACACTTGAAAGACCAAGTACTATTGTTCTTGACTTAGTTTTGTTCTTCATGACTTTCTTCACCTTCTGGAAGATTCATTTCTTTCAAAAAAATTTCACCCCCATTACGTCACACCTTGTTTTCTTCCATCACTAACTACTTTAAAGTTCTTGCTATCTTTTTTCTTGATAAAGAACCCACCTATTCTACTTTAGCAAGATGTTGATCATATGATATTGGAAATATAGGGTTCACATGATTTTGAAGATTTTGGAGTTTTAACCAGTAAGTATCATGTTAATCCTTATGAGTGGTTGGAATATGAAATAAATATGGTGTTTAAATTGACATTTCATGATCATGAGTAACATGGCCATTTTCACGTACACCGTGAGTTTAGGATGTAAAAATATTGATGTGTTGTTTTTGTGTGATTTGGTGATCAATATGTTATAAGATAGTGTTAAAATGATTTTTGAGTTTGAAAGATCAATGAAAATGTGTATGAAATGAGTGCAGAAAGTTTTGGAGAAAAGTTGATTAGTGAATGCTCTGTTTTCGTCTTTACTGTGAATATGTGAAGTTCCTTGGTGTCTTTGAAAACTGAACAAAAATGAGTTTAGAGTTAAGGAAAACATAGAGCAAGGTGATGTCGTGCTATAAGGAGGATTAGATGATAGAAAGATGTGGAGTGTTTGTATAAGACGAAAATGATGGTGAAGGGTGCTGGAAAATGTACAGATGCAGTGTTTTCACTGAATATACATATGTATTTTTACTGTATCTTGGTCTATAGACATCCAAATGAGATGATTTTAAGTTTCAATTAAACTATAGACGTATTTCTATATTTTTTATGAAGAAATATAAATCTAATTCTATCCATAATAGTTTCAAAATTTATCTCGAAGTTGAGTTTGGGGATTCTGTCTTGGTATGGAATAGTATTCAGTTGTTTTTAGTATAACTTGCAGAATACTGAACGAAATTGAATGATCTTGATGTCATTAGAAACTTGAGACAATGGGAAAATTTAGAAGAAAATGTTATCAAATTACTTCATTTACCTGATCATAATGATCATGGAAAATTTACCTAAAGGTCTGGAATTTTGGAGGTGATATAGGAATGAAATGAGAGTTTGGATAATTGTTTGATCTTATAATGTTATAACATTAGTGAGTGAATTGTCGACATCAAAATATCAAAGGCATGCATATAATGGGAATGAAAGATGTTCCTATTATTGTAATTGTGATTCAAAGGAGATGAGTAATGAGTATCTAGTAAAAGTGAATGAGAATTGGTTATTATGAAGGCAAATGATGCTAAAGCTAAGAATGTGCATAAGATCTGAAATTTGATAATATACCCACTATTGTCATTGAGCATGCTTTGCACATAGTCCGTATACATATTTGTGCATAAATAAATGCTTATAATTGCGCAAAGTTATTAATGTGTGTGTGCAATGTGTGTATTGCATAATTTTGATATGTAGGATAAATGTCCGCATTTAGTCATTTCTAGATCTTTGAAGCAATTGCTAATCTAGAGCGTACTGTGAGTCGACCTAAATGGTGTCATTTATTGTTTTTTATGTTATATGTTTCTACTTTGAATTGCTATTGATATGAAATCTGAATGTGATTGAACTGATTCTGAACATTGAATGTCTGAGGAGTTTGATAAATGTGATATTAAAGTGCTACTTGTATGTGAATGAAAAGAAATATGTATTTACTCAACTTAATTGTTGAATGTTGGACCAAGGTCCGATGATGAATATGAAAGTGAATGTGAATCTGAAAGCTTGTGATAGATTAAAATTATGAGAATTTGATGCATTTAATTACATGAACGGAAAGATAAAGACAGTTGTGACTGGAGTAGCCACCGAAAAAGAGCTTAAAGCTCATAATGTGAAAAATAGCTTAAAGCTTAGAAAGTGATTAAGAGCCAAAGGCTCACTATGTAAAATGAGCCCGATATCTCTAACAGATATGTGACAGTTATTAATGAGCCTGGTATCTCTAACAGATATGTGACAGTTATTAATGAGCCCGGTATCCACAATATATATAGGACAGTTATAGGCACTCGGTCACAACAATAACAAATTAAATATGAGTCGCATAAGCATTACATACGCATTTGATGTGTAGGATGTGAATAATTTGACTAATTTCTAAATTTGAGATATGTTTCAAGTAATGTGAATTTATGTGACTCAATATGATTATTAATGAAATGATGTGAATTATGTGAATATATGAATTGTATGTGTTATGTGATTGAGTGAGCCATCGAGGATGGTCACTCACTGAGTTTGCAAAACTCACCCAAAATTTGCAATAATTTTTAGGCTCAGGAGATTTACCTCATTAGGCTAACAAGAGTACAGACATTGCATTCGAGTAAGAGATAGAAGTCGGGATCAGTTCGCGTTTGCATTTGCACATCTTATTTTTGTATGAATTTGTATATTTCGTAATTTTTGTACAATATATATTTGAATATTTCTGTATGTAATAACTTTCAAAATTGGAAATGTGTTGCAAATGAGATTGATCAAAGTGTAATAATAATTATGATTTCGAGTTTTATAAAATAGAAGTATGGGCCCAAATTTGAGTATTTATTTCCACGTACGCGTTTGATAATTTTGAAAAAAAAATGTACCAAGTTTCGAGTGTCTGAATGTTTATCTGTTCTAGCATGCTGCACTTGTGGGATACATAATTGGACATCACTCAGAATGCCGGGTACATGTCTTGCAAGAATGGGGTGCTACAGGACCAACATCTACACCTTAGTGCCTGACACCATCATATAACTATTTTCAGTTTTATTCTATCAATTTCTATGTTAAAGCATCGCGAGTATGATCCCAGTCGTATATACCACCTCGGTCTAAAATTTGTACCGTTCTCATCCTTTTGAACCTCACGAGGGATAAGATTTGGTCTCCTTAGTATGTTTGATGCTTGTTTAACCTTTTCCACTAACTTCTCCAATTTTTTTATACCTTCAAACTTAAATTTAGCTCCAAAGTCTTCTATAAATTTTTTGCCTTTCAAGTTAGCTTCCTAACGACTCTAATATCTTCGAGATAACTATAGAGAAATTTACACTTAAATTTAAAAAAGTTCCATCAATTTATTAACTAAATGACATTGAATTAAACATTTGAAAACACCATATAATCAGTATAAACCATATTATAAAAGTACTAAGTTGTAATTAATTTGACCTTTAATAATATGTAAAATATAGATTATTAAATTCTCCTACACATAACTTATTATTTGTCCTCACATGATTAAGAAAAACAAAGCCTAGCAAACTACCCTAGACTAATTGCAACAAGAAACAATTCTACTTTCGTAGGGGTATGGTGACATTTAGCATATGTTGTAAGCCTTTAAACATTAATGGAAGAGTTATAGTCTTATAATGGTTTATTAGAATGATTCCTATAAACATTAAACTACACACTTTAGTCAATATCATAGTTAACAACATAGAGTACAAATATTCAAGTCTCAATTGAATGATAAAGCTTAAGCATATAATATTTCTTAATGAATTACTATACAAATAAAACAATGCAGCCACTATTCTACCTCCTTCATCAAGCTCAAATACTTTAATTTGACATTTTCCTTATAAAGTATCACTCATTCATATAAGTGTTTGAATCTTGGGTGAGGTACTCTTATATTCTTCTTGTGAAATTAAACTTACCATAAGCTTTAAAAAATCTAATCTCCACTACTTCAATAGAACAGTAGAAGAAAAATTCAAAAGTTCTTTGAACATGTTTGTAATAGGGAAAAACAGATAAGTAGGTTAATTAGGTAAATAGGATGTAAGAAATAAAAAAAATAGAGGAAGGATAAGTAAATCAAGAAAATATCCATATAATACTCCTTTAGCTATTCATTGCATTGCTGTAACCTTTTTTCCTTCATTTTATTTAAGTATAAGAATCTATCATAATCACTTTTCACTTATTTTTCTTTCTTTGTTTTTATTTTTCTTTTTTTAAATTGGCACTAATTGGCAATTATTTCTTTGCATACCATACCCAACATTCACATCAAATCATAAGCAAAAAACAAATCATATATTAAGGTGCAAATACTTGTTTTTCATACAAAATGAAAAAAATAAAAACACAAAACATTTGAATTTTTTTTAGAAAATTAAGGTACAATTATATCAATATCAATTCCACTCCCACACTTAAAAAAGTATTTCACCTAATATTATCTATTAATAGAGAAGTACTAAAAGGATTCAAAAAACCTTGACAACCCAAATAATTGAAAGGGAAAATTTTCGTCATAAAGTAATCTACCTTACACAAAATATGCACAATAATTAAAAATTTGTGAAGGAATGAAAAATAAAACATCCATTTTGCATTAAATTTCCAATACCCTTAATTCAACAAAATTAAAAAAATGCTTTTTTTCAAAACATTTCATATTGCAAAAAATTAAAATAAAAACTAAACTATATGTAAAACAACCAATACTCACTTTTAAGGAACCACGTCAACATCAATCCTCAAACTTTCTAACCCTGAATTCTCTACCTCCTATCTAGCCTTGTTACCTTATTACCTTTGAAACTTACTATTTTTGGAAAGTTAACTCCTAAGTCTGGTTTGTTGCCATTTTGGTTGGAGCTCCTAGTTTGACCCTTAGTAGGGTCTTACCAATATGGAAGACCATTCTAGGGACTCACTATCCCCTAGGAATGCTAGTGATGAAGCAAAGGAGTAATCATCATCCCAGAGTTAGCTTGAGTTGTTCAAAGTGACAAGAATGGTGTAGATGCTCCAATGAAACAAAATGTATGGAAATTGCAAAAGGGTGAACCCTCAATTCACTAACCTGTTAGACCTTGGAAAAATAAAATAGACATCGAACATCATACAGAAAAACTCAAACATTTCCAAAATGTCATAGTCGATAATGTACTTATACCTCCCATAGAGTTACTGAAAGCAAAAGCCTCTATATGGTCCTAATCTTTAGTAGGGTTCTTCTGGAGTAAGAGACTTGCTTTTTCAGTTGTGCAAGCTTGAGCCACTGCTAGATGGAGAAAAAGGGTCTTAAGATGTAACACCCCCTACATGGAATCTACAACCATCCACACATATAGCAACCGAATTCCTATATATGCATTCAAGGTATACAATTATTTAATGCTATATATGTACTCATTACAAACTTCCCAATGATTAACATTATCATTTAACAGTAGTAATACATCTTTACATTTACATGGTAGTCTAAATGAAAACATACAATTTCCTTTCTTCATTACATGTACAATCATCTTTAACTAAAAACAAATCCCAAAAGTACTTTTTCTCCTATTTATTTATCTTGGTCCCTGCAGATGTTCCATGTACCTCGCTCCTATGACTTGAACCTACACAGATTAACACCCTTGCTAAGCTTGAACGCTTAGTAGGGAAACACTTATTTTGGATGACCACTCAGATTAGTCAGCTACCAAGCACATACATTAATGAACATCACAACAAATATAAATAGTGATGGCATATTTAGTCAAATACATAATGCAAACATGCTTCAATATGTTGTTCATATACTATAAATTCACCTTTAAAAGTCAAACATTGATATTCAGTGCTCATCAATACAAATTATCAATACAAATGCAAATGCTCATCAATACCGATTATTTATGTTGTCATGTTATATTTCTTATTTATATATGTTTAATTTACTTTCTGTGTTAGGCATGCACATTCCTGTGGGTGTGGATAACGGGAGCTATGGATATCCAAAGATATCAAATTGTGGATACCTGAAGGCTTAAAACTGTGGATTCCTGAAGGCATCAAATTGTGGAGACATTATAGTCTCGAAATGAAGACACCATTGGTGTCAAACTGTAGCAATTGCATTGTATCCCTATAAACATGCCTATTTATCCACCACCAAAACAATAGAGCAAACACTATAACATTTCCTTTAACCATTTGCCAATTTCACAATTCATATATTGTCAAGTTATATGATATAAATTTCAAGTCATAAAATTTGTATCTGTGTTTATACATGCAAATCATAACTTCCACCATTATAAGGGTGTCAAAATCACACTTGTATAATCATACTATACATATATTAGTAATAAATATGCATACAAATCATTTATGTACATGTAAGTTTTCTTTGGAATAAATTATGCTTAATCTTAAATTCTAATGTTAAATCACCCAATTCACATATGGTAAGTCCTATTTCATTTATTCCTAGGTGTTTAAAAAGTTTCATACACGTTAAAATGGTTTGGATAAGATTTGATAAAAATTATAAATGAAAAAGAAACTCAAAATAATGTAATTTGGGCCAAGCCCACAATGGTCTAAAAATAAGCAACCAATCAGTCCAGAAGCAAATCACATGATGGGCACTAGTTGTTCCTTAATATGCATATAGAAAACGTTTGAATTATAGTTTGATTCCTATATAAAATTGTTCCCCTATGTCTCTAGTTTTTACATAACTAAGAACCAGACCATTTGGACTTCCCAATCATAAGATATAGACCAAATATCACAAGCTACTCTAAAACAGAGGCAGCATCAGGTTACCGTTTTTAATCCCAATTTCCAATTTCATAAAGCAAGAATTAAGTCATAGTATCTTATATATATTATTTTTATGTCTTAGGTTTCATATTTAGCTGAAATCACTCAATTTAGAGGTCTGTAGGCTGAGTTATGACCCAAACAATGTGGCTGGTTCAACAAACTCTAGACAGAATTCCACTACATGATACTCTCTTGTCATATTCAAGTAATTCTATACAAGATAACACCAAAATAACACCAAAGCATCATCCCAGCAGCCATTACACATCCAAATGAATCTTTGTACACATTAAAATATACGAAAATACAGAAGGTAACTAAGTGAAGTCCCAAACCTCAAAATTGTCAAAGTTGGTCTTCTATAGCGTTTCCTTCCCTTCCTCTTTGGCTTAGCTTGACTCACCAACTAAGAACACCACAAAAACATATCTCAATCCCAATTCCAAACTTATAATTTCAGTTCTTCATAACAAAAGTAGGAAGAGATAAAGTGGAAGGGAAAACCACTAGCTTTTACCTTGATTTCCACCTAAAGTTAGTTTGATTACTTACATGCAAAATAATGGATAAAGAAGGTGAAATGGAGAGGAGGAAAAAATATAAAGTTAAAACCCTTAAAGTGTCGTCCATATCCCATATCCATATGAATCTTCATGAACTTTCAAGACTCACACATATGCTTAATTCCTATTGGACACAAATTCTTTATTATTGGTCATACATGCCTTAATCCAATTGGTCTATGTGTTAACTTTAGAAAAATTGCATATTGGTCCTTGTTCCTTTGCTTCTCACATTGGCCTATAATCTTATCAATTAATTTCATTCCCCTATTTCTTAAATTTCTAATGACATAAATTTCATACAATTTAGTTAATTATTCTAGGATTTGTACCTAAAACACTACAGGATGTTCAAAAATAGGGACAACAACCATAACTCAATTTCAATCCAGAATTAAAAAATCTTAGAGGTAGAATCAAATTTCAATTCTTCATAATAGTTTTAAACCTATTTCTCTAGTTTAATACCCAATTTGAATCATCCAATTTGGAGGTATACAAGTCAAGATATGGCTAAATTATAGAAGTTTATTCAAACCTATCCATCCAGCGAGGTACACATCCCAAATCAACTAACTTCAATCTTATCATGCAAGAGCAACATAAAAACACATTCAATTAGCCAATAAAATCCAATTTTCTTTTAAAATACTTCTTTTTATCAATTCCCCTCTCATCACGCTCATAAATCCAAGCAAACATGTAAAAAATTCCTATCCATATTTCACGTCTTTGTATGTATGTTTATGTCAAAATGAACAAATTACCCATTTACCTATGTCTTTTACATTAAGTATTATTATTTCTCTTACTATACTTAGATGCACTTAATTCATTCGTTACGTTCACTTCTTAATACACCCTAGACATGCTATAATACTTCTAGGGTATATGTTGGGCCCTTACAGAAGAAGACTATGCTCATAAAAGATGCTCATTTTTATTCAAATTCAACTCTGAATCTTGTTTAAATGAGATACTGAACAGTCCCTGACATTTAGGAGGTCAACCAATGTTTATAAAGAAATGGAAACTAAGTATAGACTATGATAGAGCAGGCATTGATAGCATTCCCATTTGGGTCAATTTTCATAATGTTCCCCTAGAATTTTGGACCAATGAGGGCCATAGCTTTCTAACTAGTTCCATAGGAAAGACAATATACATGGACACATAAACTAAAAGTATGGAGAGGATCTTTTTTGCTAAAATGTGTGTTGAAATTAAGAAAGATGCAAACATACCTAATAACATTCCTATTTTGAAGCTGAGAGAGATAGGGGAATTATTAAGAAGGGAAATACTAGTCACTTACTCTTGAAAGCCAAACAAATTTAAGTAAGCAATGGGTCGATATAAGAAAAATTTTCAAAAATAGAGGATATAGAGAACTTATGGGTCAAGTCCCTTAAGTTATTACTAATACCAATAGGGAACAAAATTAATAGGAATGATGTGTTGAATTTGTTACTGAAATGTAAAAGGTGACACAGGATCTCTGTGTATCAGAATTGAATTTGTTACTGAAACACAAGAGCTGACAGAGGATCTCCGTGTATCAAAATCCAACCTTTACCCATTGGCAGAAGCTCCATCTTTTCATAAGGGTACTAAAGACCTCAGGGATGAATCAATCGAATAGGTGGAGAATAATATGGAAAAGTAAGAGGAGAAGGAATCAACCAATAGCTCCAATAGGACATCTGCTAGAAGGAAAGCAAAAATCAATCAGAAAAGGGATCACCCTTGACAAAACATGAATATTCTCATTTGGAATGTTAGAGGGCTCAATGAACCTCTTAAAAGGCAATCTGTTAGAGAGTCATTAAAGGAAAGAAGCTTTGTTTTGTAGGAGTTCTGGAAACTAAAATAAAACAAAGTTTACTTTAGGGTTTTGGTTGCTGAATGAAAAATCATCCCCATCCATATTTACTACTTTAATGGAAGGATTATATGTTTTTACAACCATAAGAAAATCATAGTTCAAGTAACTTAGGAATCAAATCAAGCATTACATTTGAAATGTCAACTGCATAGAGTGCAAACCAAGTTTGAAATGGCTATCATTCATGCATCAAAATTCTTATTTTAAATAGCCAAAATTTGGGAAGATATCAATGATTACATGCTAAAATTACAGATCCTTGGATATTAATTAGGGATTTTAATTGTATCTCATCTCCACTTGAAGCTGAAGGAGGGAGAAATCACTAAGTTGGAACCTATAGATAACTAACAAAATTGGCGCAAAAAGTGGGCTTAATGGATCAAAATTACACAAGTCACTTTTTCTCCTAGACCAGCGAATGGCAAGGTGATTGATGATTAAAAAAAAGTTAGACAAAGTATTGGTAAACCAATATTGGCTTAAGTGTTTCCCTAACTCTTATGCTCACTTTGGGGAAAACATCTATTGAGATCAATCTTGGATAAACATCCTAAGTTTTATTCCTTTCAGAGCATTAGGGTTTTTAATGGCTTAGTACAAAGATTAGGCTTTCAAGAGCTAGTGTTTGCTGAGTGGAATGTAGAAATGAAAGGCTTCAAAGCCTTCTAGCTTATAAAGAAACTTAAAATTATAAAGGTTGCCATTAAAGAGTTTGCTAAAAAGCAGACGAAAGGGGTATCATAAGTAATTTTTTTTTAAAGATTGTCTCAAGAGAATTGCTACAAATACCCTCATAACAATACTATAGGAGTATTAGAAAACCAAATATTGAAGGAGTATCAGGAGCCTTTCTCCTTGCCAAATTCCATCTTTAAAAAATCAAGGATCAATTAGATAAGGGATGGAGATGCCAACACCAAATTCTTTCATTCTTTTATTCAATCAAGAAGATATAGAAATAATATAACTAATATACTAGATAAAAATAGGGTACTTCACACTAATTAGGAAAATTTGCAAGAAATAGCCCTAGATTTCTTCACTAATTAGGTAGGATCTAATGATAATAGTACATTTAGGGAATTTAACTTTGGTAGATTCTTTGAAAGAGGTATTAGTTAGGAAATGGAGTAATAGGAGATAAAAAGAAGTTTTGTTTGTTATGCATCCATCCAAAGCTCTAAGACCTTATAGATATTTTGCTTGCTTCTTCTATGACACTTAGGAAACCATTGGTAAACTTTGTACTAAAGTTATGCATGAATTTTTCACTTCTTCTAATATGTTGAAGGAAAATCAAACATTTATCTGCCTTATCCCTATAAAGCATAGCCCTTCTTTCATGTTGGATTCCATACTTATCTCCAGTTGTAACACTATTTATGAAGTAATTGTAAAGATTCTAACAAACAAATGAAGCTGGCTTTGAAGGATGTCATTGATCATGCTCAAGGAGCTTTCATTATTGGGAGATCAATTGGCGATAATATATTGGTTATACACGATTTAATGAAAGTTTACACATTAGGTAAAGTTATCAAAAGTTGTTTACTAAATGGATAATAGAATGCATCATTACAACATCCTTTATTATCCTTATTAATGGAACTCCTACCTAAATATTTATAAATTCCAGGGGAATAAGGAAAGGGGACCCACTTTCCCCTTACTTATTCAAAATAGCTATGGAAGCTTTATCCAGGATGCTCAATAAACTCATTTCTTACAATGGCATGTTTCAATACCATCATAAATGTATTGAGTTAAGGATCACACACTTGATAATTTTTTAATGATCTTACGCTATTATGTAGGGATAACATCCAATCCACTGAAATTATTTTCGGTATTCTAGGGCTATTCTCAGCCTGTTCTGGTTTAAAGGTTAATACTAACAAAAGTAACTTGTTCATTTCTTTTGATGTGAGTAACCAGTATGAACTAAGCAAGGAATTGAATTTAGTATTCAATCTCCATATTTAAGATATCTTGGCATTCCAATTACAATAGCTAAGCCATAGTGTAGGGATTGCATTCCTCTGACTGAATCATACAAATCCAAAATCAATGCTTGGAAAAGCATGTTTGCTTTTTTACTGTCAAACTCACTATAATCAATTTAGTTTTAAATAGTCTTCATGTACATTAGAGTGCCCGCTTAGTTCTTCTCAAGAGTCATCAAGGCAACTAAGAGGAGTATTAAGGCTTTCCTATAGTTTGGTAAGTCAAAAAACTCAAAAACTGCTAAGGTTAAATGGGAGATTTCTATCCCTAAGAGGACTGGGGGGTGGGGGACTAGAGGGCTGGGTATTATACGCATCTCTCTTATGTAAAAAGTCCTCTAAGGAAAAATAATCTAGGGCTTACATATTGACAAAGGTGCATTTTAGATCAAATAGGTTAATGAATATTACCTAAAAAATCAAAACTTCTGGTAAACATTCCTGTTACTTCTCATAGATGCTAAACTTGAGAAGTCTATTATACCCTTAGATCAAGCATAAATTAAGGAATGGTGAAAAAAATCTAGTTATGGCAAGAGAAATGGAATGACCACAACCATTTATATTTGATAAATGATCTTATGCACTTAAGGAATATAATTCCTTCTGATGCTAGAGTTGCTTCACTTATACAATATAAAGATTGGCACTGTAACTTTGGAGGCTCCTCTTCCCTCTCTAATTATCTTCCTTATCTACATCAATTGTATGGTGAAGACAAAATCATTTGGTTAGCCAACACCAAATGGTATTTTACTAATGAATCATGCTGCAAAACCTATAGATCTAACCTTGAAGAGGTCTCATGATATGAGATCTTATGTAAACCAACCTTAAATCCTAAAGATTCCTTAATTAGTTGGATGGTTATAAAAAAGTAGGATTAAAACCAAGGACATGTGCTTTGACTCCTTTGAACCTATTTGTGTCTTATGTGAAGAAGAAGAGGAAGATAGAAATCATTTTTTTCCAATGCATATTCTCTAAAGTAATCTGGAATAGAATGCTACATCTTTTAGTAGAGTAATGTCAAGCATATGAATGGAATACAATAGTGGCATGGGTTATTAAGGAACTCAAGAAAAATGGTGCCTTACTTAAAATTGTTTTCATTTCAACAATCTATATAATATGGAGAGAAAGAAACAACAAATTATATAAAAAGGAATCTATTGGAAAACACCAGCTAGCAGATAAAACTATAAACTAGATTAGAGAGATCATTATAGTAAGGGGAGCACAAGGCGATCTCACTCCAGGCATAAAGCTCATATTGAATCTTTGAAATTGTAAGGTTGATCTCAATTTTATACTGAAATTAACTCCGTGAATAGTATTGCATTATAGTGGTGTAATAGCTTTTGTGAGAGATTAATAAAATTCTTATTTCACTTTAAAAAAACTAAATTCTATGTATGTATGAAATAAAATATAATGATGCAAAAATGTCTACCTAAAATAATCAAAGGAAAAAAATTGAAAACAAACTATGTTAGTTAAACATAAAACTAAAAGAAACTATGTTAGTTAAACATAAAGCTAAGGGAAAATCTTAGAAATTTCAACCTTCCATACTTAAAATATGAATTAACCCTCATTGTTAAGTAAATAAGATGATAAAATCATATTTTTGAAAATATTAATATTAAGAAATCTCCCTTAATCATATGCAAGTTTAGTGAGGTAAAATTCAAGAAATTCTACCAAAATCATCCTACAAAAGAAAATAAACATTAGAAAAAATAAAAATAAGAAAAGAAACAATAAAGTTAGAATATTTGGGTTAGCTCCTAATAAGCTCTTCTTTAGAAGTTTTTTAGTTGAACTTCCTTCTTATGCTCTTCACTTATTCATGATCTCCAGTTGGAAGAGCTCAAATTCTTTCCTGCACATAACTAAGAGAAGAAAAAGTGAATTCAAAATGATAAATATTATATTTTTTCATAAGTTTGTATACCACCAATAAGGAGTCAATGTCTTTAATTAAAGGTTAGGTGCTTCTTTGGTAAATTTTAAGGGTTTAAGCTTTCCTTCTAACATAAAAGATTCATCATTAGGAGTGCAATCGTCCTCCTTCTCCCAACCTTAGGTATGTCATATATAATAGGGTCTATAATGTAAATCCTATAACGTTCTTTATTAAAGGCAATTTGTTGATGTGGAATTTAATCCTCTCCTTAACCACTTGAAGGGTCAACTTTCTTTAACCACATCAGTTATAGCCACTATAATTGTTAAAAATGATCTCCTTAATATGATAAGGTCTCTAGTGTCATACTCTATATACATTATTAATAAATTAAAAATAGATAAAACTTTCCACTTTAATAAGTATGTCTTCCACTACCTCAATTAGGTGCTTAATTAAATGATCCACCAGTTAGAATGAAATAATTATTGGCTTAAGCTCTCGTATTCCTAGATAAAGGTATAAGATTATAATTTATACCTAAATCATATAAAAATCTAATAACAATACAAACACCAAGTTGAAAAGGAATATAACAATACACTCCTTTGTTAAAGATATTATAACATAGTCTTTCATTTTTTTAGTAGAGATAATCTCCTTTAAAAACTTCACATAAGATGGCATCTAAGCTAATGTATTGACAAAGGATATTATTGTACAACATTTTGAAGATCTCCAAGAACTTCTTAAAGTTGTCTTCATTCATCATCTTCTTTAACCTCTGAGGGAATGTAATTTATGGCATGTAAGGCTTGACAATAAGTTGAAGGTTTTGCTCTTGATTGGTGTTGATTGAATTTAATGTCAATTTTCCATCTTGCTCTCACTCTCTTGCTCAATATTTTTTTGACTTTCTTACTAGCTTTTCTCTAGTAACATCAAATTAAGTGTTGTGCTACTCTTGAGTGTAATGGAAAACATTTGATCTTAAAGGTTCACCTTGGCATTACTTGAAAACTTCCCTGGACGTCTTTCACTCACCAACTTATCTAAATGATGCACATAAAAATCCATATTATGCATGGATGCATGATTAGAATACATAACCTTTTCAAGCTTCTCCAAATTATCCATTTTCTATAATTTTTATCCACAAAGACATAAACTACTTGAGCAACTCTTTCATCCTCTAGTTTTGCAACATTAACTATTGAAACTAAAATTTTTAATGGAACCAATTTGTTCTTATTATTCTACCTGCTTTAGCTCCTTACTTCTTCTATAAAAAATTTGGGTGATTATTGCAACTTAGATTATCAGTGTTAAAGAAAGAGCCATTCCTTGTCATTTGTTTGCCTCCATAGGTAGGCATATATTTTGCTTCTTCATAGTAGTTCGAGGTTAACCTTACATTCATACATGCATGGGAAGGATGCTAGTATATGCCATACTAATAGAACATTTCTCTATTACCCATGTCTCAGTTTGTAAAAATCTTCATCTGGCATAATATATCAGCTACTTAAGATGCCATATTTGAAGATGCTTTCACTTTATAAAAGGAAACTTTTGAATTTCTCCTTATCATTTTAGTTGAAGAATTTTTGTCTAAAGTGTCGATGATCTCTTTGACCTCCTTACTAATTTTTTTTATGTACGATCTTTTATTCCATAATTTTAACTAAAATTTGAAATGTAAATTTAAGGCCTTTATAAAAGAATTGTATAATAAATTGAAGGGAGCACTAATAATATGGGCACTATCTAAGCAAAGTGTTATATCATTCCTAAGCTTCATGGAATGCTTTTCCCTTTTTTTATGCAAAGCTCTGAATTTGCATTTTTAGATCATTGGTCATATATAGAGGGAAAATTCCCAATATGAAGGCATCGTCCTTGCTCAATTGTTCATATAGTAAAGGAAGCTCCTCATTTGAAGCTCAATTTCTCTAGAGCCATTTAATGGAAGAGTTTGGATCACTAAACATTATTCCTTAATGAATGTAATCATGTCTTCCCTAATTAATCCACTAAAGTCAATGGCAAGTGGAGATGAACTAGATCTAACTCATAGTTTCTCGCCCTTGGAATTAATTTGTTCTATGAAGGATTTACACTAATCACCTACATTTGAATATCCTTTAAGAAAATGCTACATGGTTGTTGTTGCTTTATCTTAATAATGATGTTATTAACTGAATATATCTATAAGTATATAAATTCAATTACAAGTTATTAAAGTTAGAGCAATCCAAAATATCAATCCCATAGGAAATTTATTACTATGTCAGTTAATCCTAGCTGAACAATAATATTAAAATCAATAAGATTTTGGAAAATTAAATTGATAAGCTAAAGAAAAGACTATGCAAGGAAGTTAAGAAACAAAGTGTTAAGGCTATAGGGTTCGCCTATATGATATTTTAGTTATTATATAAGATTAGTAATCTAGTTTAAAATAACAATTAACCTAAAGTATCTACAAACCCTCTCGAGCCATACAAGTATATCAAATTAGGAAACTACCACCTCTTGCTGTATAATTCATCCTATCAAAATTCATTAAGAATAGTTAATTTGTTAGATTTTCATAATATTCTAGGATACTTTTGTTCTCTAGCACTAAAGCATTCATTATCCTAATGTACGTATCATATTTCACCTCTTATTTATCAAAAAGAAAGAGAATAAATTCAACTAAATGAATATCAAATCATACATTAGTGAAAAGATCCATTATAAGATACATCCTAAACCTTAACTAGGAATTTAATTATTAAAATTAATAAAAGAAAAAAACTCTTAACATAAAAGAAAGCAAAGGAAGAAAAAACTAGAAAAGTTTTCATAGTCTTTTTTAATGTAATTCCAAATCCCTCGCTAATGCCAAAAAAACTATTCAACTATAAATCTTGGTAATAAAGGAGGTTGTTACAAGCCTCCAAAGTCCCCACCAAAGAACCCTCATAAAAAGACATATAAGTTAGGGTTATATAAAAGATTTATAAGGTGATTAAACTTATAACTTTGCATGACTTTAAGTTATTGTTACAAGAATCGATACCTATTACATTAAGACCTTTGTTGATTTTCTTCACTAGTTTAATTCTCTTTCCTTGTAGTTTAATTATTTTTATTAAATATTATTTCTTATGTTTTAATGTTTAAATAGAAAAAATAGATATAGTAATATAATTCACGTGGGATCGATAATTTAGATACTTTAGTTTTAATAATTTGTTACAATTCATTATATACACTTAAAGTTAGGCTCAATCAATCTTTTAACATCATTTCTAAGGCTTATTGAGTTGTTATTTTATTAACATGAGTTTTTATCTTTATTTTATTTCACTTCATTTATTTTTAAGAAGTTAATGCAAGATAAAAGATCTAAGAGTGACAAATTCGATAACCTGTTTTAACTTGATCTTGAAATTAAGTGAACTTTCAGTCAAAATAGAGCACAATGAAGAGAAGAGATGGTTACATATCAAGATAATTGATAGATCCATATTTAAATCTTTATATGGGATAAATTAGTTATGATTTAGTATTTTTATAGCATTTTTCTATGGAAATTTATGATCTTTTCTTATGTTAGTTCATTGTCTTGCAAGTGATGATTTTAAGTAGGAGACATAAATTTGAGAATAACTTTCTCCATAATTATCCAATTTAGGTGATTCTAAAGTCATTTGAAAGTAAACTCGGTTACAAATTTTGTAGAGGATTTAAGGTAAAACAAATGCCTTATATAAAGCAACACCTATAATAAACATGTAATGTTCGACATTATGGTTTCATGGTTCATTTATATGTAATTCCAATTATTATGCAAGATTAATTATTTAGGTTCAAATAATAATTAAAAATATATTTCTCAAGGAACATAGGTATATTTAAGTTTTTAACTACCAACTCAAAATATGTAATTCTAACTAATCAAACTCATTAAGCCTAGTTAATCTTTTCATTATTACAATAGTATATGATAATTTTGTTCCTTAGATCTAAAGTGTTTATTCTCTTAATACACATGATTTTTTACCCCTTGGTCCTTTATAAAATTCCTAAGATTGAATCCATGATGGTTAGTCACAAAATCAACAATTAAGAACAAAGAGAATAAATTTAACTAAGAAATAATCAAACTATGCACTAATGATTTAAGAATCCATCACAAACTATATTCTTAATCCTAACTAGGGTTTTTAGCCAATAAACATATTTGAAAAAACCAAAACCAATCATTATTAATATAAGGAGAATTAAAAAAGGTAAGAGTTAGAGATGTTATCACGTGCTCCTCCAATCTTACTCCAAATCCCTTATTTAATGTTAAGAAAGATCAAAAGTGTAAAATAACTAAAGGTTATACACCATCTAAAACTCGTCCTAGTTAAACCTAATGATAGAATTTATAACTACGGTTAAGAAATAAAGTCCTAGAATGCTTGAACTTATGATTTCTTTTCCATATTTAAAATGTGTGATATGAGAACAAACATCAGACTAGCATCTATACTAGCACTGATTTCATTTTAGAACTTTTACTATCTTAAATAAGTATATAACTAATATATGATATTATATTATAATTAATGTTACTTATCTTATTTTTACATAAAATCATGATGAGTTTGGTTTTAGTCATATATGCACTTTGACATCAATTTTGTACTATTTCTCAATCTCTTAAACCTCGCGAGAAATAGGAATTTTTCTTTTTAGTATGTCTAACAACAATTTTCACTTTACCAACTTCTCTAGTTTTTCATATTTGAGCTTGAATTCACCTTTGATATCTTTTAAAAAGTATTTTTTTCCGTCGTGTTAGTTTTTTTAATAAATCCAATATCGCCTTTACTGGATAACTATACAGAAAGTTGTACTCAACTTCAGGAAATCTCCTGTACATCAACTATAAGACAACAAAATAAAATAGGAAAACATCATAAATTCTATATAAAACTTGTTATATAAGTGATAAATTATAACTAATTAAATCCCTGATAACATGTAAAATATATACTTACCACACTCCCTGTTTGGTTTTAAATTCCTATATACCTCTTTATGTTCCTTTTCTCATTTAGGAGAAAACGTAGATACCTATATAGGGCTCCTTAGTTACTTTTAATTCCCTAGATACTACTTTAGGTCCCTTTCTTATCTTGGGAAAAGCACTATGTACCTCTCTAAGACTCTTTATTTAGTTTTAAATTTCTAGAAACCTCTTTTGGTCCTTTTTCTTACTTCGTGAAAATACTAAATACCTCTTTAGGACTCCCCTTTTAGTTATAAATCTTTATAGATCTCTCTATGTTCCTTTTCTTACTTTGGGCTACCCTTAGGTACCTCTTTATAACTCCACTTTTAGTTATAAATCCTTAGGTACCTCTTTACGTCCATTTTTCAAACTTTGGGAAAAACCTATATACTTCTCTTGAACTCCCTGTTTAGTGTAAAGCCCTCATATACTTAAACATATTCCTTGTCTCACTTCAAGCATAACCATATATACCTATCTAATACTACCTTTTTAGTCCAAAATGCATACCTTTTAGGTTTATTTTCTTTCTTTGTTTAGATCCCTAAATTTTTATCTAGGACTCCTTATTTGGATTTAAATCCCTAGACACATCCCTAGTTTAATTTTTCACTTTGGAAAAAATTCTAGATACCTATCTTATACTCTATATTTAGTTTTAAATCCCTAGGTACTTCTCTAGGTCCTTGTTCTCACTTTGGGGAAAAAACTTATATATCTCTCTAGAACTCCTCATTTAATTTTAAATTTCTTAATACCTCTTTAAATTACTTTTCTCACTTTGGTTAAAACACTAGACATCTCTAAGACTTAATGGTTAGTTTTAAATCCCTAAATACCTTTCTCATTTCCTTTCCACTCTTTGCACCAAATCCTAAATACCTTTATAAAACTCTCTATTTAGTTTTAAATATATTGATACCTCTGTAAGATCCTTTTCTCACTTTGTACAAACCCTTAGATAATTATGTAGGTTTTTTTTTCACTTATCTTCAAATCCTATATACTTTTCTAGGACTCTACCATTTAGTTTTAAATCTTTAGATATCTATTTAAGTCCATTTTGCAGAATTTAAACAAAATCTTTGATACCTCTCTTAACACTCCTATTTTGGCGTGAAATCCTTATATACCTTTTTGGATTCCTTTCTCACTTTTGCATAAAACCTAAATACCTCTATAATTCTCCTTATTAAGTTTTAAATCCTTAGATACCCATTTAGTTCCCTTTTCTCTCTTTGGATAGAAACCTGGATACCTCTTCAAGACTTTTTTCTTGGTTTTAAATTCCTAAGTACCTCTTTAGATTCCTTTTTGCATTTTATGACAAAAACCTAGACACTTGTAAAAAGTCCCTATTTAGTGTTAAATCCCTAATATCTCTAAAGGTACCTTTTCTTACTTTAGACAATTCTATAGATACCTTGTTAGAACTACTTATTTTTTTAAAATCCTTATATACCTCTCTAGGTCCTTTTTCTCAGTTTAGGCAAACCCTACATAAGTCTTTTGATATACCTATTTAATTTAATCCTTTGGTATCTATTTGTGTTTTTTTTTTCATTTTGTGTAAAACCCTAGATAACTTTTTAGGATTCCCATTGTGTTTTAAACCCTTAGATAACTCTTTTAGTTAAATTTCACAACTTAATAAAACCTTAGAAACCTCTTTAGGACTCCCCTTCTATCACTTTAGTAAAAACCCTATATATCTCTTTATGACTCCTTGTTTAGTTTTAAATATTTAGGTACCTCTTTATGTCCCTTTTTCACTTTAAGAAAAATCATATATGCCTATCTAAACCCCATATTTATTTTAAAGTAGTAATGCCTCTCTAGGTGCCTTTTCTCAATTTGCACAAAACCCTAGATACCTCTATAGAACGCCTCAGTTAATTTTAGATCCCTAGATACCTCTCTAGGTTACTTTTATAACTTTAAGTAAAACCATTGATACCTATTTAAGATTTCCTATTTAGTTCTAAATCCTTAGGCACCTCTCTACTTTCCTATTATCTTTTTAGGCTAAATCCTAGATAGATCTATATAAATCTCTCTTTAGTCTTATATCCTTTAATATTTCTTTAGGATCCTTTTCTCAATTTGCGTGAAACCCTTAGATTGTTCTCTAGGACTCCCTGTTTAGTTTTTAAATCCCAAAATACCTCCCTAAATACTTTTTCACTTTGGAAAAAAATATCACATACCTCTTTTTGGATTCCCCCATTTAGGTTAATCCTTTAGATATCTCTCTAAGTCTCTTTTCTCACTTTAGGGAAACTTTAGGTAATGCTCTAAAGCCCTTATTAGTTTTAAATCCCTAGATTTTTCTTTAGTTTCCTTTTATCACTTTAGGCAATTCTTAAATACCTCTTTATGACTCTCTGTTTAGATTTAAACCTTTAGGTACCTTTATATGATGATCTTCTCACTTTTCATAAACCTTTAGATACCTTTGTAAGACTCCTAGCTTAGTTCTAAATCCCCCAGATAACTCTTTATGCAATTTTTTTTCTGTCGCAAACTCTTATATACCCATCAAAGAATCTTATGTTTAGTTTTAAATCTATATATACCCCTTTAAGTATTTTTTCCAAAAAAATTAGGAAATATCATAGATACCTATCTAAGACTCCTTTAATTTTAAATCCATAAGTTCCTCTCTAGGTACCTTTTCTCACTTTAGAAAAAACCCTATATATCTTGATAGAAATCCCCATTTAGTTTTAAATCCCTAGATGCCTTTCTATGTTCCTATTATCACTCCCTATTTTTTAACCCCTAAACATCTCTAGGTTCCTTTTCTCACTTTGGACAAAACCCTAGACACTGATCTAGGACTCCCTGCTTGGTCTTAAATCCCTATATACCTCTTTAGGTCCCTTTTTTCACTTTAGGTAAAAGCTTATATTTTTGAACTTTTTTTACATCCCTAAATAGTATAATTGACGTACAATGAAAATAAGGGTAAAAGTAGAGTCATTACTCTACTTTATTAAGGAAAGATAGAAAAATAACTAAATGGAAAGGACTTATAAATTCCAAAACCTAAGTATGAAAGTCAATTATATAATTGGCAAAGACGTTACCTCACCCTACATGCCTAATTGGTTACTTGAGTTCTTAAATTTTTTTGCAAATTATCAAGTTCAAAGTAAGATGTTTTTAGTTATTAGTTTAAGGAATGTGTTATAGAAGAGAAAATTTGGTTGAATGCATATGAGTTTATGATTTTACTTAAGGTTTAAAATAAAAAGAGCATCTAGAGTGGGTCATAGGATTTTAAAATGAAGAAAATACCTAGAGTTGGGTTATAAGATGCAAAATGCATATAAAATTTCAAGGTGAATCTTAGGGATTAAAATGAAGATATAATTCCTAGAATGGGTCTTAAGACTTGTTATAAAGATAAAATGCCTATAATGCACCTTAGGACTTAAAATGGTGATTAAATGCGTATAATGATTAGGGGATTGAATGAAGATAAAATGATGAGGATTGAATGAAGATAAAATGATGACAATGAGTCTTAGGAATTGAAATAAAGATAAAGTATATAAAACGAGTTTTAGAGCTTCAAATGAAGATAAAATGTTTAGAATGAATCTTGGTGCTAAAATGAAGGTGAAATACTTAATGTCTTAGAGCTTGGAATGGAAATGAAATAAGGGGGCTAAAAGTAAGTACCTAGGGTTTATGACTTAGTAATGTACACGTAATATATACATTTTTTAAGGAAACTTTTAAAAATTTTCTACATTTTTATCTAAATTACCTTGATTTGATACTCAATTGATTTTATTTAATGTTTTAGGTAATTTTGGAGAATTATTAAGAATTAAGGAGTTATGCACATAAAAAATAAAAGGAAGATCCATCTTTAGCTTAAAATGACCTAAAAAAATGGGTGTCTTCTAGGTTGTGTTCATCTTTAGATATAGATAGTTAATGAACAAGTCAAAAATAGTCTCACATATTTCCTGTTTGTAATAAGGATCTAAAGAAACATTCTTGCATATTTTCATGTTAAAGCCCATGTTATTGTCTAGACAAGAAATCTAAATTCAAGTATTGTAAATGATGTTGAAAAAAAGTGTGATTTAAACCATGTTCATTATGGTAACTCCTTATTTAAAAAGAATCCTACCATTCATAAACCCTAGAATTTAAATAATTTTTTCATAAAGTTTTAGAGAAACAAAACCTAAGGCAAGATTTCCAAATTGTTTTCTAGTATAAAATATATTTTGAGATCATCTCAACTAAGAGGAGAATATCAAAAGATTGAGAATTCCATCAAAAAACAATTTTATGATTTTTCTAGTTTTATTTGTTGTTTTAAGGATGATGATTAGCTATTTTTAAATTTTTTAGATTAAGGGAACCTTTTATTTCTTTGTTATAGATTAATTTTAGTTAGTTTTGGAAGAATTTATATTTGAGAATTATCTTTATTGTTCTTAATGTTTGATTAATAAAATATATCAATTGAATTAGATATGAATTTACATAAATTACTTTAATAAAACTTATTTACATATTGATTAAGGCATTGATATTGGGGGTTGCGAAGGTGTCATAGATATTTGCTTATATAAATCTTTTGGTATTTGTGTCAAATCTTATATAGAATTTCACAAATCTTAATTTTTTTTAAAGGTTCTATTTAGATATAGAGATTGGTAAATCAATTTGAGAGTAGGTGGTTGTAACTAGAGAGAGTAATTCATTAAATTTGGAAATTTCACTCATCCAAGTCGTAAAATCTCTAAAATAAGTAAATAATAAATAAAAAGATAATGCTAGAGGGAGTTCTTATATAGATGTTTTACTAAATCTAATATTCATCTATTTCATAATTTCTTTTTTTAGTGAAACCTTTTTTTGGAATTTAAATATATATTTTTCGAGGCTATGGTCAAAACCATCACAAAGTGTTGTAAGTAATACAATTGACAAGATTCTATCAACAAAAACTAGGCTATTATGTATGGCCTAGCAAAATTTCAAGATAAAATTAACCTTCAAGTTGAATACTAGGATTGTCGACTTACTAATAAGTATTCCGATTATCTTTCATTCCTTGAAACATTTAGATTTTGGAACCCCCGACTATCAACACCAACCTTATCCAATTAATGGACTTCACTTTAGTATCTTTAGTTGATTTGGGTTGCTTTTTAAACAACCTCAAATTTCTTTCCTTCCAAAGGGAGTATATATCACATCTAAGATATGAGTTGAACACTATAACGTCATCTTTATGTATACGAGTTATACCTAAGATTTATTGAAGAACTGATCTACAACCCCTAACTTGGCAATTTAAGTTGTGTCAAGCTAGAATTTCATTCCATATCTATTTATAAAAATGGAAATCAAAGAAAATATGGCTAATGGATTCACTAAAGCCCATACAAAACCAAAAAATGACTAAGATATTGGTACCACCTTTAATTATATCCAAAGTTGATAGTTTTTCCCTCACTGCTAGACATAAGATAAATGAGATTTTTTGAACTTAGAACTTACTCAAAACTAAAAGATGTCAAAGGAATTATGAGCCATTTCCTTATGGAGTTCATATAGGACTTGTTAGAGAATCTACCTGACGAATTCCTAATCTAATGAACACTTTCCTCCATACTAAGAATAGGAGAGTAAAGAGAGAATCATCATTGGAAAAATTTGGCCCACCTATTGTTACATCCCACCTACCATAAATGATTAATTCCTTGACTCTTACATTAGCGAAATAGAGGAACCTACTACTCAAAAAGTTTGAGTTGACAGAGAGGGCTAGGAGGGCTCTGGTTATTTGTTTATAACCATGTGTGACCACGATTATCTATCTTATAGAGTATCAAAGGTTGAATGACTCTGAAGCTTCAAGATTTATATCATAATCCAAGATGAGTCACTCTTCGACTTGATGGGCCAAACACTCTTATTTCTTCTATAGCTATTCCTAGTACAATGACTTACCTTCAATATTTCCAATTGAATCAATTAGCAAGATTTCATATTAGATATGAAATGCTAAGTTTTTGAAAGAGTCAAAGTTAATGATTTAAGGATGTAATGCTTAGATGAAGTACATATTATCCATTAAGTTTAAAACTAAATTGGATAATAAAAGGTTATGAGATATCCAAAGGTTGGATATAATCTTACAGACTTGTTGAACAAACTATTTATTTCAATGTATATTTGTAGGAGAATAGTTCCTAAGATAAGTAATAGGAGTAAGATGAAATTGAAAAGTTTAAATCTTATAACAGTAAATCTTATTGGAACTAGTGCCTTTGTTGATACATTTTTTGTATAGTTAAAAGGCTACAAGACATTGATAGATTAACTTTCATGATGAATTTAAAGAGTTTCTTTTAGAAATGATTGTGAATTTATCATGTCTACAAGAAGGTTAGTGAGAGTATAGTTGTTCTCTTTAGTGGGAGTAAGTAGAGACCATTTCTTATAGAGAACAATGATTCTAATTTTTAATTATTGAAAATATAATTATCCAAGAACAACTCTTTTTTTATGTGAAAGTTAACAACTTAATTCTCAAAATTAGATCTATAAAGATAGATTAGAAGTTGTTCACCTATACTAAGTCTAAGCACATAGATAATGTATTAAAGATGTTTACTATTTAAGATGTCAAATACTTATGAAGTATTAAAAATATATATTATTCTAAGCATAAGTTGATATTTGAGTTCAAGGTGATAAGTGTAGTTACTTTAGAATTAAATCTTAATTAAGGTTTATTTTACTTAGCATAATATCATTTTAATATTGGAAAGGTTCCAATGTAGCAATAGTTGCTAATTAAGTCTTAATACATTTTTAATTTAGTAGAATGATTAATTAGATTAATAAGTTCTTTAATGAACTTAACATAGTTCATTACGTTATTTAAGACATTAATGTATTGTAGAACATTAGAGCCATTAGGAATGCAAAAGGAGCTAAGGTCTTATCAAAGATCCAAGGATGTATTTAGACAATTTTTCTTAATTATGATGATAATGAAGATGAAAGTTATAAAATTTAAGTAAGTGATCACTATAAAGAATCTTGTAGAATTCTCATATTAAGCCAATATTCCAGCAGTAACATGATCATCATATGGTGATATGATATAAGATACTTAAGCGATTGACTTAGTGCAAGTGGGAGATTGTTAGTTTATACCTTATAGCCAATCGATTGTTGTAGTTTAGGCACAAAATAATTTAAAGACAATCTTTATTTTGTACATGTTTAGATTTTTATGATAAAATCTATAGGATAATTACAATCATAATGAGATTATAATTATGAGATTCATATTAAACTTATTTATTATCCCTAAATTGTTACTAGTCATTGGTATATTAAGACTGGACATTAATAGAACATAAAAAGACTAGCACACATTTTGTTTTTCCTTATGAAGAAAGTAGTCGATCTCATAGGCTAAAGTATGGAGATATTTAAACAAAAGTATCGGTGCTTGATAGAGAACAAGCTAACTGAACTAAACCAATATGAGAAATCCATTTGGATCATTACTTACATGTCAATGGAAATTCTCATTGAGATGATTATATAAGTGATCATTTGACTTGAGGTCTCCAAAGTTATCTTATATAGGGATTGCTATACTTTGATACTACTTATGACCTATTATAATAATGGGTAGTTCAATCGATAGTCATTGAATATAGCATGAGCTATATGGAGGTAGTTAAGTGATCAAGATATAATTCATTACCCTAAAATAATTAGGGAGAATGTTATATTTTTCTCTATTAGTATTGACTTAGAAAATCCTTGGCCAAGGCGAAATCACATTTTATAAATAGTTTACAAATGTTATTAATGAATCAATAGCTAATGACAAAGAACTAATATGATTGGACTCAAAATAGAATAGAAATTAATTATATGCTCTGTCTAATTGAAACTTTGTATGATGAAATAATTGAATTATATGAAAAGATCATGCACGAAAAAGTTAGTCAAAACTACTTTGACATTCCTAAATATTTGAAGGATTATAATGTGTTGCTAGACGTCAATTTTGATCTATAGATATAAATTGTTTAATTAGAGAATTCAAGATAAACTAAAAAATTTTAATTTAACTAATCCTAAATATGATTTAAGGTTATAAGTTATATCTATTGCCAAAATATTTAGGAGCCTAATGGGTCTTACATCAAGAATGGGTTGAAGCAAGCAAAGTTATTTTAATCAAGTTTGAGAAACTTTATGATTACATATGTGATATTTGATAAATAAGGATCAATATGAGATATTGCATCTTTTTTGGACATAATTAGTATTTAATTAGAATTATTTGTAATTATAACTAAAGTTTAATTGAAATTAGAATTTAATTTTAATTAAATTACTAAAATGCCAAAAACTTATTATAAATTGGCTTAAACTCTAATGGAGCTAACACTTCTTGCTTAACTCTTTTCTGTAAGAGTTACAGAATTCTCTGAACTTATTTTATGGATACCGTTAGGGGTCAAATATTTATACGGCTATGATGATTGAGATGGATCGATTTTAAAAATAGTTTAAAAGATACAACAAAAATATGATCAAACTTCGGAATCAGGTATGAATTAAGATTCATGCTTTATTATGGTTTAATTGTTAATCATTTTATAGAATTAAAGTGATCTTGGTTTTTAAAAAATCAAAATACGAAAGAGTTTTATAATTATTTTGTTGCGATCAGGATTAGATTTTGTCCCAATTTTCCAATAACTAACTCATAGAGATTACAAGTTGAGTTTGCTTGCCTTTGAATGTCCTGCATTCAAAAGTATGGTTTTTTACAATAACTAAAATTTCCTCTTCTTTTAATGTGCACGTTTCTAATTTCATTACAATGGTTGCATTGAATATTTTTTCAATCGCCATTCTCATGCCATGACTGAAATTTGCAATAAGAATTGAGAAGAATAATATCCATTGAGTGATTTTTATTATCTAACATATCTTGCTTATTCAGTACTACGTTCACCAAGAATTCCTTAATTCTCCTATTAATGATGTTTTTCCTAGCATTTTCAAAATTTGGCCTGAATTTTATAAGAAACTGTATAAATTTGGTCTGATCTCTTGCTTTCTTTACGTAGAAAAATAATATAATATGTTCACATTGGCATAAGAAAACCAAAGTGGATAAGTAAGCTTGGTCTTACAAGAAAGACAAAGCTAACAAATAAGTAATTACTTATGGGAATGTCTAACTTTTTTTCTATTTCTCTGTATAACTTGCAAAATTGAAACAGCATGCAAGAGGCTTCTCCCTCCCACAATTAAGACTTTCTTAAAAACATTAAGTTCTCTGTCATATTCTT
>JANSVA010165464.1:0-28666 GCA_025504915.1 Erythroxylum reticulatum
ATCCTCTGTCCCCAATTACCCAGGTCCCTCTGTACCCCATACATCCAAGCCATTCATTGAGGAACCTGGGTAATTGGGGACAGAGGAATACGTCCCGGTAGGTCAGAATGTACAAAAACACGATGGAGGAAGCAATACTCGTAAGAAAATAGAAACGTATCTTTTGTCCGGAGCGGGGTGGCTAGGCGGAGCGGTTGTAGCCCGCACAACGGATCGTCAGCAAAAACCACTTTTTCTACGTGCTCCTGACTCGGGGTAGGTGCCACGCAAATACTTACAATAACTAGAAACAAACACAACGACAGTAAATGTGCGTAATCCTAATCCTCGTCCCATAAGAAAAGCCAAAAAAAATTGCTGCTTACGACTTTACTAAAATTATCTCCTTTTGAGTCTTTTTCGGTTTTTGTCGAGCAAAAGGGAAACATAAAGATTGTGATATTTTATTTTATTATTGTTAATTATTTCTTTTTTAATTTTTTTTTATAATATTTTTATTTTTTCTATAAATTAATGTTCATAATTGTAGAGACAATAGTACTTTTAGTACTTTTTCTTTTTTATTTATTAACTGTCAAAATGTAATTAATGTTTAAAATAATTTTCATTTTTGAAAAAGAGAGTATAATGAAATAAAACAAAATATAATAGATTAATGTATTTTTGTGAACAAAAGACTAAAAGGGTATTTTTGTCCAAAAATGCGACATATATAATTGTGGTAATGTCATCATAATGCAGAGGTAAAAAAACTCTTTTTGAATTCTAAGTTGGTAGTCAAAAAGGATAATAAGTCTATTTTTAAAACAGACGGAGACATATGTACTAAAGGATAAGACAAAGGAAGGTTAAATGTATTTTAGCCTAATTATAATTAGGAGAAGGCAACACTTTGTTGCCAACAGTCGCCAAAACTTTCAAGTCTTTCACTCTTCACTCCCTTGGTAGAATAGTTTTGCCCTCTAGATACAAGATTTGTGCTTTGAATTCTCTTTTTTGTTAAAAGTGAAAATTTTCATTAAAGCTTAAGAATGAGCATCAAAGGAACAAAGTGCAACGACAATTGTACAATTACAAGGAAAGGAATAAAACTCATGCTACTCTAGAACAACATTAGAAGAAATAACCAAGTACAAACTCACTCCAAACCCCATCTTCTTCTTAAAGAGGTAGTCATTCTTTTTGTGATATGGACTTGCAGTATTTCCCTAATCCAATAACAAACCCTGTAAGCAAGATTATAACTATCCCTTTTCAAAATTTTGAATAACCTGTTATTTCTTTCCCTCCAAATGAAGTTAATAGAACAAGTTTTATAAAGACTAATTCTAAGTGCTTACCCCTCTAATTACTGTGAATCTTAATTGTCAACCCATTTGAATCTATCTTGCCACTCTTGGTATGGGCAATACGACTCCATCATAAGTTGCATCCTGCTCCAAATAACTCTAGAATATAAATATTGAAAAAAACAAATTATAGATGGATTTAAAGTTAAGATTGAATAGAATGCAAAGCTGATCATTGAAGTCATAAAGTCTGTCTTTGGTCCTTAATTTGTGTCTTCCAATAACTAAGTGAAAAAAAAGATGCTTTAGGCATCCAAGACCCTTTCCATAGAATATTAGACCATTCTATTCTAAGAAGTTATTGTCTGATCCTCTCACTAACCCTAAAGCCTATGACCTAACTATTCTACTGAATTATATCCTTAACCCAAGCTTGGATAGGAATTCTTACAGTCTGAGTTGAGATGCCCTCCATTAAGATTATAAGGTTATAACTAGCCCAATTGTCAAACCAAAACCAAGAATTTTACCTATCACCTATGTGAACTTTGATGAGGGGGTAAACAATTTGTCTCTTCCTCATTATTTGAATGAAATACCAAGAGACCTCTCTCTTTTCCTCAATCTACTAGAAACTAGAAGACTTGATATAGACCTTATTTATCCACTTAGACCATAAGGACTCTTTATCAATGAACAATCTCCAAATTCTTTTAGCAATAAGCATTGTTTGACTCAACTATATTGAAATGAATCCTAAACCACCTTCAAGATTGCTCCAACAAAAATGATTTGATTTTATTTTAGCACCTTTGGAGTTAACAACATTCCTTGTCCATAATAAATTCTTAATGCATTTTTCCTACTCCTTGTTGTTCTTTTTTAGAAGGAATAAGTGTGAACTCCAATATGTATAAAGGCTCCTTAGAAATGAAGAGATAAGAAGAAGTCTCCCTGCATAAGAAAAAGAATTGTTCTACTAAGCATTGATTCTATTTTTATACCTTTCCAAAAGTGGAAGCCGATCTTGGTACCTTAGCTTTTTGGAGAAGAAGGGAACAATAAGATATTTGAAAGGGAGATACTGAACATTCAATCATGTTGAGTCCTTAATCTAGCTTTGGATTTAAAATCAGAAAAGATGTATAACATACTTTTATGTTGGTTACAACTTAACCCTGAGATCATGCCAAAATTTTGAAGAGAATTCTGCAAGACTAAAATTGAATAAAAATTAGCTTTGAATAACAAGATAAAATCATCTATAAAGCTTAGGTGAGTAAGCTTTAATGGTTTTCATTTATGATGGAACTTGAAGCTGGGATTGTTTATGGAATTCTTCATAATGATTCTCTAGAGAATTTCCGATGCAATAACAAAAAGGTAGGGGATAGAGGATCCCTTTTGCCTAACTCTATTAGTGCCCTTGAATTCATTGTTAAGAGAGTCATTAATGAGAATGCTGAAAGAGGAGGTAGAAATGCAATTATTAATCCAAGAAGTAAATTTGGATAGGAATCCAAACCATTTAAGATAGTATAGTATGAAATTCCAGTTAATAGTATTAACAACTTTTGAAAAAAAAATCCACTTTAATTGCACAGCTCTTAATGGATTTATTAGTGATATAACCCTTAAGAAAAATGTTATCAAAAATAGATCTACCAAGTATGAATGCACTATAAGAATGATGAATTAAACTCTTCAAATTCCCTTTTAACCTCATAGATAGAAGCTTGGATAGCAGCTTATACACTGTGTTGTAGTGAAAGATGGGTCTAAAATCCTTTATGTTGTTTGCAATAGGTAGTTTAGGGATAAGAAACATATAAATGGAATTTATCCCTTTAATAATCTGTCAGAGGATAGGAGTTCCTGGACCACGTTCACCAACAAATCTCAAATGATATGCCAATTAAATTGAAAGAAAAAAGCATTAAAACCATTAGATCCTAGAGCTTTTTAGGACTCAAACCAAACGAACAATTCTTGATTTCCATATAGGTAGTTACCCTCTAAAGGTCCTCCATTAGTTCAACATTGAGAGAGCTAGAGTTACCCAAAAGATCAGCTAGAATCTGGGTGATGATTATGTCTGGATTCCTTAAACTAAAAAGTTCTTTATAGAATTCAAACACCATTCTTTGAAAGGAAGTTACATCTATGATTAGCTGATTATCATCAACAAGCAGGCAATGAATTTTATTATTGTCCCTTCTAGCTAGAATAGAGTTATCAAAGAATTTAGTGCTAGTGTCCCCCTCTTTCAACCAGCTTAACCTTGCTTTTTGCAACAGTAAGGAACTATGATCATAGAGAGCCTTGAGGTACCCCTTAAGTGCTTTAAGCTCTATTTATTTCAATTCCAAATTCCTAGATACATATAAAGCAAAATTCTTAAGTTTTTAAGCTTCATCTTTACATCCTACAAACCTTGAGTAGAAGAAAAACCACTAACAGTGAGAAAACTCTTCAATCGGGCTCTCAGCATTCTCAGCCTCCTTAGCAATTGATAGGAATTGCAATTGGGAATCCAAACTCCCTAAACATCTCTTACAATATCCATGAACCCTTCCTTATGAGATAGGAAATTGAAGAATCGAAAATGAGCATTTTTATAACCAAAATTGTTGGGAACAATTACTTCTATAAAAGAATGATCAAAATAGAGAGAAGGACTAAAGTGAGCAAAGGAATTATGCCATATACCTATCCAAGCTTAATTGACCAACACCCTATCAAGCTTTCTCTTAGTGAAGCCCCTGCCTAATTGTTTGATATTCCAAGTAAAGTGATAACCAATAGATCTTAAATAAAAAATTTCCAATAAACTTAATATGGATTCTTGCTCTTTACCTATGATATTATGCTTTACTCTATCTCCTTGAACTTTTGAGGGATGAAGGAAACAATTAAATTCACCTGTAGTAATCCAGGGCTTTACCATATGTGATTTAAAAGTAACAAGATCCTCCTATAAATTTTCCCTTTGTAAAGCAATGTTTAAAGCATAAATGATTGGCAATTTAAAGGAAACTAGGGAATCCCAACTTTTGCACTCCAAATGAATGAACTGATAAAAACAATTTAGTTTTGTAACTTGTACATTATCTTTATTGTAGGCAAAAAAAATTTATTGATGTGATGTTAATGATTGGATCCAAAAATCCATTTAGGCCCCAAAAACTTCATAGATTCCTGAAATTTATTAGCTTTAATTTTAATCTTTAGTAATCTCAAGATAGAAGGCTTTTTATCTAAAAGTACGTCTTTTATTGTTTATCTTTTAAAAGGTTCATTCCTCCTTTTAATATTCCAAAAAATCATGACTAAGTAGGCTTGAAGAACTTCCCGACACCCTCTGGCCTTTTTCTTCTTTAGGTCATATTTTTTGATTGAAGTTGGAGTGGATTCCTCTCCTGCCCTTTTATGACCCCAACTCCACATGTTAACCTAAAAAACTGCCTCTCGCCATCTCTCTCTCACTCTCCCATTTCTCTATAAATTTGATCTCTTAGAACTCCTCCTCCTGCTCTTATAAATTTATGATCCATATATAAAAGAAAAATGTTTCAAATCTTTCCCTCCCTTTTACCTCCAATTTGATTTTATATATTTGGAAGATCTCACTTGAAACCCTAATTTTAGACTTTCTTTACTGAGGTTGTCATTGATTTGGGATTTTTCCCTTTTTGAAACGTGTGTTTTGCATTTTTTTTCCAAACAAAAAAATAATGATGAAGTGTATTTAGTTGAAGTGAATAAAAAACAATTTTTACATTAAGTCAAGCAACCAATTATTTAAAAGGCATATAATCTACCATGCTTATATATGACAACCATTTAGACACGCCAAAGAGAAGGATACTCATTAATCATTTTTAGATTAATTCATGAATGCACTGTACAAGTTTTTACAAGCACTAACATAATCTTAAGGTCTCAATTGGTAATCAATAATGAAGGAATCATAACAAAAAATAGGAATAAGAATGGTAAGAAACAATCAGAGTATGAATGAAATTACTGATTATGCGTGTTTGGTATAACATTAAATAGAGTTAATACATGCTAATATTTGATATTAAAAATTAAAAATGATAATGAGAAAAATTTTAACTCACATTTAGTTATTATATGATTTATTTGTAAATAATTAATTAAAATATTTATATTTTATAAATAATTAATCAAGAAATTTCAATGAATTATAAAATTATTAATTTTAAAATAATTATAAATGATTTTTATGATAAGAATCAAAATATCAATGAAACAATGCAAAATAATTGATGATAATATTACTATAACAATTGATATCTTGATAATATTTTGATAATAACTTGATAATATTCTATCAATATCTCTTATCTCTTATTCTTGATATTTGATTCCAAGTTATACTCACACCCCCAGGAATAAAATTTCAAAATTTTCTAGAATTCATTTCAGTTTTTTCATTCCTATTTTATCTATTACTATTAACCAAACAACTAAAAGTTAGGGAATAAAGATTGTATTCACATTCCTACCTCTTTATTAATGGTTACTAAAAAAGACCTAAATATAAATGACGTGTCATCATTTCATCTCTGACTTTATCATTCAATTTATGTATAAATAATAAGTAAATCACATGTAAAATATGAAGAAAAAACAATTACAAAGTAATTTAGCTATATCAATATAAAATTGATAATGTAACAAATATACATATTGACTGATCAAGTATTAAAATGCTTAAATGGGAAACATCCTAGTGCGCATGATATTCTAATCATATTCATATTGAGTTACAGTATCGATTGATATTATTCCTTTTAGTTTGTACTATCTAATATTAATCGCTACCTAAAATACCGATCAATATTACGATGAAAACATAATTTTTTTAAAAACAATGGAACTTAATTGAAAATTTCCTAATTTTCCTATACTTAGTTATCCCGTACTCCCTTCCTCACCATTTCATAAGTTAGTAATGGATCATCGTCTCCTCTCCTCTGTCCTTTTACTTCTCTCGTCAACGTAAATGGATCGTCGCTTATCTCTCTTGTCATCTTCTCAGTCCACCCCTCCCTTATGGTAGTCTACTATCTTCTTTGCTCAGTATTTTGTCACTGTCAAGTCACCAAGTTGCAAAGTCTTCTCACCACTCAACCAGGCTTAGCCCTAGGCAAGGGCAAATAGGGCACCTATTAAGACCCACTTATATGAAGAATAAAATAAGCAACAAAAAAGGCTCCTATTTTGCTTCATTTTGTTCTTTATGAAGGTTAAGAGCCCACTCTTGACTTTTATAAAGACAAAAAAAAGAGCTTCTATTTTGTCTCTTTCCATTCTTTATAGGGGCCATCTTTTGAACCTTAAAAAGAAAAAAAATAAGCAAAATAGAGGCCCTTTTATTACTTTGCCCAGGGCTTATCATTATAAGAAAACTGTGGATTAGTGACGGAAACTTAGCGACGGAAAAGAAACCATTGGAAATTAGTGACGGAAAGCATATTTCAGTCGTTAAAATTGATTAATTTTGCGACAGTACTAATACTCATCACTAAATATGGAGGAAAATTGTCGCGGCAAAATTTACGATGGACTATAGCGACGGGAAAATATGGTCGTCGGTAACACTACAAGAAAAGCGAGAATTAGACGGAAAATTACCGACGAAAAATATACCATTGCAACTTACTGACGAAAAATCCATGTCTGTTGGTAAAATTGATGGGAAAATTTTCGTTTAGTGACGGTACTAATATCTCTCGCTAAATATAAAGGGAAATCATCTTAGCAATTTTTGCAATGGACTTTAGCGACGGTATAAAATTCCCGTCGGTAAAGGATTTAGTGATGGTATAAGATATCCGTCGGTACAGAAATTTCCATCGGTAAATTCTTTTTAAATTTAAATTCACCTGACATCTCCCCCTGCATCTTCTTCTTCCTTCTTCCTGCGTCTCGTCTTTGGTTTTATTCTCTCTGGTTTCTCTGTTGTGGACTATTCTTTTGCTTGTTGGTGTTTTCTTCTCTGGTCATTGTCATCGTGTCCTTCGGTGGAGGTATTTTTGCAACTAACGTCATGTATTTTTTCGTATAACATGAAGGCAACTTTGTTCTTATCAAGCTCAGATAAGTATTTAAACCTACTCTAGTTTTACAAACAAAATTCTACATCTGTTGATCCTCAATAGTGTTAGAAGATTATCATAAAATTCTTCTTCTTTTTGTGGATGCTTAAAGAAGCTAAACAGTTCAGAATATTATTTCTAGCTCCCATCAAAATTACTTGTAACAGAACAAAGAAGTTGTAAAGCCTTCTACATAAGTCACAGCCTGTAAGAATCTTCATTCCAGAGCATTTGAATAGGTAAAGCCATGTTGGTATGTAGAAGCATAGTAGACCACCTATATTTAATGTTGGTTTTTTTAAAAAATTTAAAATTATTTACTGACAGAAAATACAATTACATCGGTAAACTCAATTATATTTACCTACAGAATACCAAAAACTGTCGATAAAATGTAAGATATTTACTGACGGAATAAAGAGTAATCATTAGTAAAATTATCTACAGAAATTGGATTTTTGTCGGTAATTTTACCGACAAAAAGAAAATTTCCATTAGTAAATTTACCGACAGGCGTTTTTCCAACGCCTTTGTCCGTTGGAATATTCCGTCGCAAATTTTTATTACCGATGAAATTCAAATATTTTTTGTTGGTAATTTCCGTCGCTGAATGACATTTTTCTTGTAGTGTATAAATAGTTAGGAATGGCCCTGCAGTCATCATTGCTAGGATTTCATTGTCAACTCGTCTTCTCAAAAATAATTGCTCAATCCTCTCCTTATCACTCTTTAGTCTTCAACTATCTCTTAGGTCTTGGGCAATGGCTTAAATAGTTAAACTTGACATGCTTTTAATTTTCATCTTACAAGTAAAGATTTTTGAGTAAGAAAAGTTATTGTTTGTATGTTGATTGTTAAATGTTAAAATTTTAACTATGAGAACGGTTGGTTGAGAATGATTTTTATCATTCTGGAATAATACTTAATGTGGTGCTTGCAGTAGAAAAATAAATAAAAGATGGGCCTTTCAAGTTTCCAGATGAGAGTATACTGTAATATAATATGAAAATGTAAATAGCTAAGGCGTTAAGCCATGATTTTTTCTTTTTCTTTTTATAAATAAAGCCATTTTTGTGATGTGCAATTGTATATTGCCATAGGAAACATGTAAGATACAAGAGATTGTTACATGTGTTAAATATACCTATATGTATAGAGAGAGATAATAGATGGGACTTTCAAATTTCAAGATGAGAGTATACTCTAACTTAATATGAAATGTAAATAGTTAAGGCATTAAGCAATGATTTTTTCTTTATACTTTTATAAATAAAGCCATTTTGTAATTGGCAATTGTATATTGCTACAGGAAAAAATGAAAAATACAAAAGATTGTTACATGTTTATAATGTACCTATATATATGAATATATATGTGTATGTATATGTTAGTTTCATTTACAAAATTTATTAACTTTTTAACATGTCTACGTTCAAATTATTCTCTACATTGCAAAAATGCAATAAGTTAGTAGCTTATAAGTGATCCAGTTCAAAACTTGGCGGCCTCACTAACAGTTTCAGCTCCAATTTGCAAGTTTAGTGTCTCAAGTAAGTTAAAAGTCTTTTTGTTACAGGTTTTAACTCAACTTCGAAGCTTCAATAGTAAAGGGAATGCATATTAGTTTGATATTTTGTCAAATCAGTTATCCCCATATAGAATTGATTAGCACTTATTGTAGTACATTCTTGTGCTTAGCTTTTCCTTATAAGGCTCTCATATTCTTTCCTTCCATAAAAATTAGATTGTGTTGCCTAGCATAGATTCTAAAAGTTATGAAGTCTTCTTTGCTGAGTTTAAGGATTCTACATGACTATTGAATGAGATTAGGCCATAAAGAGGATGGTATTAGAGTGTTACACTCCCCAAAATGTAATCAAAGCATGCAAATTCAAAGAAGAGGTGTTCAATTTTTTCCTCTTCATAGCTGCATAGATGACATATACCAGAACATTAAGGTCTCATTTGGTAATCAGTAATAAAGAAATCGGAATAAAAAATAAGAATGAGAATGAAAAGTGAGAATTAGAATAGGAATAAAATTATTGAATATGCATATTTAGTGTGGTATTAAATATATTCAATATTTATGCTAATATTTGAAATTAAATATTAAAATGATAATAAAAAATTAACTCATATTTAATTATTATATAATTAATTTTGTAAATAATTAATTAAAATATTTTATTTTATAAATAATTAATAAAAATTTAAATGATTTATGAAATTATTAATTTTTAAATAATTAATAATGATAAGAATAAAATTGTTAATGAAACAATATAAAATAATGATAATAATATTGTGATAAGGATTAATATCTTGATAATATTTTGATAATAACTTGATAATATTTTAATAATACTTGTTATCTCTTACTCTCGATAATTGATTTTAGCTCAGTAACCACACAACTATAAGTTAGGGAATAAAGGTTATTCTTATTCCTACCTCTTTATTATTGGATACTAAACAAAATATAAATAAAGTGTCATCATTTCATTTCTACTGTATCATTCAATTTATGTATATATAATAAGTAAATCACATGCAAAATAAGCAGAAAAATTACAAGGTAATTTAGCTATATTAATAAAAATTCGATAATGTAATAAATACATATGTGACTCATCATGTATTATAGTTCTTAAATGGGAAACAACCCAGTACGTAGGATACTATAATCATATTCATACTAAATTATGGTATCTATTGATGTTAGTACTTTTAGTTACTACTAGCCAACACTGATCGCTACCTAAATAACGATCAATATTAATATCAAAACATAAATTTAAAAAAAAAGAAGAGAGGAACTCAATTGAAAATTTCCTAATTTTTTGTCCCATACTCCCCTCCTTACTATTTCACAAGCTAGTAAAAATCATCGTCTCCTCTGCTCTGTCCTTTTGCTTCTGCACTCAACGTAAGTGGACGGCTTCTCATCTCTCCGTCATCTCCTTAGTCCAACCCTCCCCTATGCTAGTCCACTGTCTTCTTTACTCAGCATTCCGTCGCCATTCAGTCACCAGGTTTCTAAGTTGGCTCACCACTCATCATCGCCAGGTTATCACTGTCAACTCCTCTTCTCAGTCCTCATTGCTGCAAACAGTTACCCAGTCCTCTCCTTATCACTCTTTAGTCTTCAGCGCTCTCTTAGCTCTTGGGTAATGGCTTAAATACTTAAACTTGACATGTTTTTAATTTTCATCTTAAAAGTGATGATCTATTGGCAAGAAAAATTATTGTTTGTATGTTAATTATTGAGTTTTAACAATTCAACTATGAGAACTGTTGGTTGAGATTGATTTTTATCATTTTGGAATAACTCCTAATGAGCTGCTTATAGCAGAAAATAGACAATAGATGGGCCTTTCAAGTTTCAAGATGAACATAATATGAAAATGTAAATAGTTAAGGCATTAAGCAATGATTTTTTCTTTTTATTTTTATAATAAAGCCATTTTTGTAATATGCAATTGTACATTGCCAAAGGAGAAATGTAAGACACAAGATTTTTTCAATTGTTTTTTATGTACCTATATATGTGTGTGTGTGTTAGTTTCCTTTACAAAATTTATTTAGCTTTTTAACATGTCTACATTTAAATTTTTTTCACTACATTGCAAATTTTCAATAAGAAGTTAGATTACGAGGGATCATTAACTAATAGTTTTTAGTTCCAATTTGCAAGATTAGTGTTTCCATCAAGCAGGAGCCAAAAATTTAAAATAGGGGGGCCCAAATATTTAATTTTTTTAAATTTTGGGAGGCCCAATACACCATTGGCCCCTAAATAATTTTGATCTTGTATGTATATATATATATTAAAAATAAAAAAATTATTTTTTTAAAATTTTGGGGGGCCTAGTGCACCACTGGCCCCCATGTATCTCCATCACTGCCATCAAGGTAAAGGTCTTTTTTTTTTTACATGTTTTAACTCAACTTCCAAGCTTGAATAGTATAGGGAATGCTTATTAGTTTGTTATTTTGTCAAATAAGCTATTCCCTTATAGAATTCATCATCAGTTTTAGTAGTACATTCTTATGCTTAGCTTTTCCTTGGAAGGCAATATTCCTTTCCTTCCATAAAAAAGTATATAGTATTGTCTAGCATAATTTTTAAAAGTTATTATGTTTCCTTTACTGAGTTTAAGGATTCTATATGGCTATTGAATGAGATTATGCCATAAATAGGGTGGTGTTAAGGTGTTACACAGTTGTATCAGTCTCCCCCAAATGTAATCAAAGTATAGACATTCAAAGAAGAGGTGTTTAATGCTTTCCTCTTTATAGTTGCATAGATGTCATCTATTAGAAACATTTAAAAACTTATCAATCTCATCTCTCATGGGAAATCTACCTTTAAGGGCAAGCCAAATGGTGAATCCAACTCAGGGAATGGCTTGAGGGAACTATACCAAATTGAACCATTCAATTTTTGTGGAAGGTCTTAAATAACATTCTTCATGAATCGTTAAAGTATTTACTATCACCATTCAAACTCCACACCAATTTAACCTACCACTCATCTTATAGAATCTTATTAAGTATTATATGGATAAGAAGGCTTTTAGGAGAGCTTTTAAGTGGTATATTATATCATTCAACACATGACATAGCAAGCAATTTCTTGAGATCAAATTATGAAGTACATAAAAATCTAAAGAATCTCTAAGGGGGCTTATGTCTAGCCACTGATTATACCAAAATTTGTTGATATTTTTGTTCCCTATCTCGCATATGATCATTGCACTGACAAGCTTTATATTGTTTTAGTAATTGTATCCAAAACCAGGAAACATTTGGATTTAAGGGGAAGGACTATATATTATCTTCCTTTATGTGGTATGCATGAAGTCATTTAAGCCAAAGAACTTCCTTATTATGAATTAACCTTTAGAATCTCTTAATCATTATCATTTTATTAGTTAATCTATTTGCAATGATGCCTTGACCTCCGTCCTCCTTAGGTTGGTTGAGTTCTTTCTAAATAACTTTAACAAAGCTTGTTTATTTGAATCCCTAAACTATAAGAAAGATGTCATCATTCTTTTAATTATGCCTAAAGGAATTGAACGATTGGAAGAAAAAAATAACTTGTAAGCTACAGATCACCAAGTTATTAAGTTGAATATGGCATGCAATAAAGAGGCATTTATTGCTCCAGTTTAAAAACCTGCTTTAAATTTTGTCTATAAGTATGGAATAATATAAGAACGAGGGTCTTGTAGTGGTGATATAAATGCCCAAATTGGTGATTGGGGGCTTCATAATCTTCAAACTTGAGATAGAAAAGAGCCAGTCTCCTAGATGGAGAGCGTTTTAAGCGCATATTAATTTACACTTTACCTAATTCATAAACAATACTAAAAGTTGCTTAAAAAATTCAAGGTTATTATTGAAATGCTTAAAGATTTTACAACTACTTTGAAGAAAATTAAGATGTCATTTGAAAAAATTAGCCAAGTCAACTTTAACTTCTTGCACTTAGTGTGGAATTTGAAAGCCTTGTTATGGTTGATATTAAGTTTTAGCAATCTAAAGAGAACATCCATTGCTAATACAAAGAGGTAAGGAAAAATGGGATCTCCTGCCTCAGGCCTCTAATAGCCTTGAACAATCTTATAGGTTCACAATTGATTAGCACACTATAAGAGACTAAAGTGATGCATTGTCCCATCCAACCTACAAAGATTTAAAGAAATCCAAATGCTATAATTTTTATTAGTGATCAATGAAAATTGTATAAAATTAAAAGCCTTATATATATTGACTTTAAAGGGCACAATTCTTTAGATCTTGTTTTCTAGAATAGCCTTTGAGATGTCTTTAAGCTAGAAATATTTTATCACTAGTTTACCTATTTTTAATGAAATTACATCTCAAGCAATCAATCATAGTTGGGACAACCACTTTGATTTTTTTGGCTAATAACTTAGCAATGATTTTATAAAATGTGTTGTAAAATAAAATATGTCTAAAGTCATTCAATTTTCTTAGGGTTAGATTCTTTTGGATAACGAAAATATAGCTTTTGTTAACCTCCTTCAACATCTTACTTTGTGTGAAGAACTCCTAAATAACTCAGTCACCATGTTTCCTAACATTGGCTAAGATTTTTTTTTGGAAGTCATTCAAAATTGATGGAAAATAAAGATTCTTCGACCTCTTTGTTGGTGAAAGGCCTAGTAAGTGGTTCTTTGTTAGAATGACTAATATGGTCAATAATAATTGATTGAATTATATTGATTGAGGAGAAAGCATACAAAGGTGCTTTAAGAGTTTAAGAAAAGTATATGTGAGCTTCACTGAGCAATTCCTTTTGGGATTCAATTATCAAACCTCATCATCTTTCAGGGAAGCTATTATATTGACATCCCTCCTGAAGATTAAAATTTTATGAAAGAATGTGGTATTTATATCTCCATCCTTAATCTATAACACTTTTACCCTTTGCTTTTATAAAGAGTGAGTAATATTTATTCTATATAAGCTTTTTGTCTTTTAAAAATTCTTCATTTAATGGTGAGTTATAAAGATTAATTTAGGCTTTTATTAGTCCATTGCTTGTTACCCATATTTTTAGTTGAGTGTCTTTAATATTTCTCTTATTGAGAGCTTTTATTTCATTTTAATCTTGTGAATTTTTCTCATCCAAGTGAATATTTTTGACCTTGCATCTCTAAATTGACTCCCTTTGATTATTTCCACTTTAAGTCCTTGTTTTTCTGAAAGATTTTTGAATATAAAACTATACCTATGATGGGGCTAATTGAGAATGCTCTTCACTATTATAAAAGAATGGTTAGAAAATATAGGGTTGTAAAAATATTTTAACTATTAGTAAAAGAGGAGAACAAAGGTCCATTTCTAATCACTCTATTAATTTTCTTTTCGAGTAGCCAACAACCTTTTATCTTATTATACCATATATAAAAAAAGTCCCCTCCATCTCAAGGTATGTAATTTGTATACATTCTAGAAAGTCTTCTATATGATTTCTTATGCATAATTAACTTTTACGTATTTGATTTATATCTATAATATTATTTTTTTCATTAGGAGAATATTCAAAGGTGATAAGTTTTTTTACCATATATTCTATCTATTATATAACACTAAATTGGGAGTGTGGCCACAATGGAGCATTTTTCTTTAAAACATGTTTTAGCAAAAAGTTAATTAAGATAGTTTGAAATAAAGTTACTAAGAAAATTAGTAATTTCAAGGAATTTATGTACTTGCTTCTTAATGAAGTTTTCATTTGGAACTTGAAATTGAATTAACATATAAGAAGGAAAAATTAAGGGTTTACAGAAGGAACAAAAGAGACGATCCCTTTGAAGGGGAAAAATTAAAAGCACTAAGGGAAAATAAAGATAAAATATCAAATGAGGAACCTATGCTTAAACTACGACAACAAGGAAAACTAAAAGAACTTAGACAATAACATAAGCAAAGTATTCAGGGTAACCTCCAATTGGATCTTAACTAAATAATTGCTTTGCTAAAGTCTATAGATGCCTTCCTTCTTTCTCTAATCAAACATAAACTATTGGATATAAAAGTGGAGCTATTAAGAGATTTTACTTAGTAAATTCTTTTATTCATTTCCGTTTATATTGCATATATGGCTTAATAAAAATTTGAATACTATATTTTCCTCCTAGATGTTTTTAACTAATTTCTAGCCTAATCCAATAAACTTGGCAATTCCTTCTCTAGGCAGTAACGATCAAATAGTTGTTGAATAAAGCTACAAAAAGTTTATGATAATTTGAGCTAGAATAATAAGTGGTTAATAGTTTTAGATAGTAAATTACAAAGATGACAACTGAGATCCAGTCAATTCTTGAGCTTGTATCTAGTTTTTAATCTTTCTTTGATCACTAACTAGAAAATGAACGAAACTATGGTAGTGTTATTCTTAGACTAAACCAAATCATACTAGCTTATCTTATGGTTTTGCCTCATAAAAAATTCTATATATGACTTATTGGTACATCTATTTGATTTGTTTCATTACTATGCTATAGATTCTAAAGAAGATGGATCAGGATTATAACTAGGCAAACAGGCTTTGAGTAGAGACATCCCCCTTTTATTATCACTCCACTCCCATCCATTAATAACTTCTTTAAATTTTACACTTTCACTTATTATGTCAAAATTAGTTCTCATATAAAGAGGATCTAAATTACATTAATTACCATAATAAAATCAAATTTCTTAACCTTACCAATCAAGAAGTTAAACTCTAAATTGAGGTGTTTTCTCATCTTTTGCATTTGATCTAATATCAAGGAGCTCTCTAGGTTAGGTTTCATTCTATAGAATCCCCTTATTAATTATATAGTAAGTGTAAATCCATCAAACCTAATTTACTAACTTGTTATTAAAAAATCTCCAAATCCTTATAGTGATTAGCAATAGGCTCATGGCTTTTATAAGCACAATTACTAACCTACTTTCTCTTTAAGAGAACAAAAATAAGCTCTTACCATATTATGAGAAGACTTCCTAATATGACCTAGGCATAAAGAGTTTTCAAGAGTTTTCTTCACCTCTTTGATAAGGCTGGTAAGGAGAATCAGGTGAGGGATCTAATGTATATAATGGTTGTTTAAAATTGAAAGATTAAGTTAGAGTGTACCTATATAGGATACTGATTGAGTATGCTAGCTATAAATCCTCTTTTTTTAAGAATAAATCAGAGGTAAGCAATCACTAAAGGATGCTTTTTAATTGTAATAGGAATTAACAAGTATTTGAAGAGGACTTGCTAAAGGAGAAGACTAAAAATGTTACAAAGAGAATCTGCATTCTAAGCTCCAAATGATATATGGAGTATACTTCTATTGAAATTAATAAATAACATTGAAAGTCTAAAGAAGTAGCCTAAAGAATTAGTTGAGAGAATTCATAAAACTTCAAAGGGAATGAGAATCAACATGTTATAATAGGATCAAATCATTAGCAAATGTTAAACATTTTAAGATGTTTACATTTATAGTGATACATAAACCTACATTTAGCTTTGTGCTTGAAGTTATGAGAATGGTGTGTACTTTTATAATAAAAGTGAATAGTTAAGGGCATAAAGTAGGTTAATGTGGTCCAAGATTGTATACTGATAGATGCATAATTGATTATATTCATACCTCATATTTGATGTATTTTTGCTTATTATTTTATACTTTTATTGTATATTTAGTACTTAATTTTCTCCAAGTGTGTTATAGGTTATAATTGCTTTCATAATCTAAATGGAGAAGAATTTAGATGAAAATACATAATAAAACCAAGATTTGAAGCAAAGAAAGGATACATGGTTGTGTATCTAACTGTGTAATTTCCTCAAACTGTTACACGACTGTGTAATTTCCTCAAACTGTTTAGAAACATGAATTCTAGAGATTTTGGGTTATATAACGATCTAGTACATGCCCATTTATAAGACCATGTATCTCCCTAAACCCTAAAATTATGATAAAAAGACATGTTCAAAGGCTAAATAGAAGAGCAAACGTGCAGAGACGTTTAAAGACTTTCAGGGGCAATTTAAAGGGCAATTTTGATCTAAAGAAGTAGAAAACATAAAGAAATTATTGAAGATCTAAGGGAATATAAGATCAAACCTCTACCTTGTAAGAACATTCAATAGGAGATAAAAGGGATATTTAAAATTATGAGCCCCTCATTTTTTATTTGTTTATGTTTGATTTCATTTTCTATCATGTGTAACTGAACATCTTTAGTGTCTAGGTTGGATGAACCCTATGTTTGTGCTATAACATGTGTTGATTATTTTATTCAATGCAATTGTTTTTATTGATATATTGTGATTCGATTATGTGTTTAGTATATGTTCTAATAGATTCGAAATATTAGTGCATAATTTGATTTCATAATATAGAGATTAAGAAATTCTTTGTATGAATAGATATACTATATTTGAAAGGAGTTTATTGCAATCCTAAAGATAGGTTGACATAAAATCCTCTATATTAGGGTCAAACTTAATAGCAGAATTCACAAATCGGTAAAACAATTATATAAACTTTAACCTGAGTAATTTGGCTGATAAACTTATGATTATTTGTAGACTCAGGTGATTTATTAGCATATCATAGGAATTTCCACGATCTAATAATCATTAAAAAAATTGCATAATAAAAGGCCAATTATTTAAGGGTTTTAGGGGGATTCGTAACCTAGACATTAGTTCTTGACATAAATATTTTTCTTAGTAATTTTGTGTTTCTCTGTTCAATATTGCTGCCTATTTTATTTTAATTGCTTAAGTTATATTTTCTTTATTAAAAATCAAAATTAAAATTTTATAATAACTAATGGGATAACAGTAATTACTAATACCCATCGTTTTTGTGAATCAAAATGTACTTGTCGATACTAGCTATAGCTGCGCCCTTCACTTACGAATAATTCATAATTAGCTAACTAAGTTTAGGTTAATAAAGTTTTTGGCTTCTATGCTTTGGAATTTTATATTAAGAACACCTGAATGCTATTACTCTAGTCATTATTTTTTGTATTATTATTTTTACTGTATTTTATTTAATCTTATTTTATTTCTGGCTTGTTCATTAGTTATCTTTTAAACTACTCTACAATTTCTATGTTGGTGGTTTATTTTAGTAATTTAGATTTAACATCGTAGCCATAACTCACAATGGATGGATGGAGTGAATAGTAATTTATAGGAGCTAGAATATATCTTTGTAATTTGTAACATCATTATATAGGAGAGAGAGGATTCCTTACAAGTTTTCGAGGGCTTAATTGATTTCTATGCTATGTTATGAAATTTATAGGAGTATTTAATACAATCATGAATGTCAAACACTAACCTATTTGTGGGACCAACCAAGCATGTACAGTCAATATCAAGGTATAACATACAAGAATAGTTATAATTTAGAATGGAGTGACTTCTACACTTATGGATGGAATTATGCTCTAGTTGGATTTTTACATTATTAAGCGCCGTAAGTCGAGGAGCCAACTCTGGATGATATGATGGTCTATTTCATTCAAGAATTAATCGTGAAGCTTCAATAAGGCTCACATTCAAAATATAGTGAATCATATCAACTAGCTAGTGAGGATTATTATATCTGATAAGATGGAAAACTCCATTAAAAAAGAAGAAGTAGTGGAGTGGCAGAAGATAATTGAAGAAGATGAGCCCAAAATCTTTGTCTAGGAAGCAATAGAAGAAGAATGAACAAAAGTGGCTAAGGAAGAACTAGCAGAGGAACCAAGTAAGGAAAATATTGATGAAGATTTAGTAGTGACCTTAAGTACGAAGGGTCTTCACTTCCTTGAAGACGAACTGTTCGATTTAATTGACAATTTGGGGAGTTTTGTTATTCCCTATTTTATTAATAGATTGTCATTAAAAAGGGCATTAATGTATGCAATTGCATTTATTAATTTGATAAATTATTTCCTTTTTATTATCTTGCAACAAGTGGCTTACTTATAAGCTACAAAACCTTTATAAGGAGAAACAAGTGGAAGAAAGCCACTAATCATAAACAAAGCCACTAATCATAAACCCAAGATGAGGGTAAATGTGCAAGTTATATCAAGCTAATGACATTAAAAAGGCATTACATAAGATGCAACACATGAATTTGTTTAGGTTTATTTTAAATTCTACATTATTTCACTTTTATTTCCAAGTTTGATTAGGATTTATTTAATTTTTGATATGCTTTAGGATTAGAACATTAAGCATCTTCATAAGATCATGCATAATCGTGGTGTTAGCGTATATGTGTTAAAGGTTTATAACTCTAGAGTGCAAAATTTTTAAGTTTGTTCATATATTATTGAAATTGCATAAGTTTGGAGAGATTTGGACACTTTCTAAACATGCAAATATGACTTACATGGAAACCATGTACATCCGCAAAAAAAGTTAAAATTTTGTGACTTACGTTGTTTGATACATGGTTGTGTATCAAACTGTGTAAGTCTGTGGTACAAGCTAAAATGCCCTAGTTCTTTCATTTTTCCTTTTTTATCTCTTTCCTCAACCCCTCCCATTGTCACCCTCCAACTCTCCTCAACTATTTTTTTCAATTTTCAGCCAAATTAGCTACACCCAAATAAGTTTCCTTGTTCCTTTCACTTGTTTGTGCATGATTTAGTGGGTATTTTGTATTAGTTGTTATTTTTTTCAATTAAAACATCAATTTCACAATTCCAAGATTTTTGGAGAATTTGTGTGATTTTATGCTTAACTATAATTTAGTACTTGAATATACTCATTAACTAATTGCTTTAATGATTTAATTAGTTTAATTACATGTGAATTGGGTGAAAATTCAATTTGAATTGCATAAACTTGCAATTTTTTCTCACTATAGGTTTAATTTTGGTAATTTTGCATTTAATTCGGTTAACTAGTTAAATCCAACATCAATTAACATTAATTTTATGTTTAATTTCATGGATTTAGTGTTTAATTTCATCAATCTTGTGTAATCATGACTTTTGGGTTTTTAATTTCAATTTTAGGTTTAAAATTGTAATTTAACAATTTAGTTTAATTCGCTAATCACACAATTTCTAATTTTAGTTTTGAGATTAATTAGTTTGTTAGTTGATTTTCTAATTAAATTTTATTTAATTTTTTATTTATTTATGTGAGTTAATTTATTTATTATTTCTATTTGTTTAATTTTTTGTAATGAGATTTTTTTCGCAATTAATAATTTAGTGAGCTTATTCAAATTTAATTGTGGGAAGAATGTATTTCTAGTAAATTATTAGAACATATTTCCTGTAAATTATATGTCTATTTTTAACACTTATTCAAAGTTGCAAGCAAAATGACAAGATGATGGTGTGAAAGGAGAATCCAAGGAAGAGACAACAAGGTGAAGGATCCTCTACTACAGCCTAGCCCCTAAAGAGGTCATGGATGCTACTTTTTAAAGTTGGGGCCTAAGAGGAGCAGTATCAATGGATGAAGGATAAGAAGTTCAGTAAAAATCGATACATCAATTAAGATGGCATTGATGCAAGTTGGCTTAGCCCAACAAGTTCGAGAGCTCGTGGACATTGGATCATGATCCCGATTCTTTGAAATCGTGGAATCTTCATATCGAGAGCTCACATTAGAGCCTCTCTCCAAATTCTCTATGGAGAGAGGATGCTATAATATGGATCACCCAAAAATAGTCCAGTTCTGGGTGACGGGGGGGATGCATTAGATGAGCTACATAGAGTTCTCCATCACTATGGGTCTGTATGACCAAGAGTACGTGGGGACACCGGAGTACCTAGCACTATAGATTGATCTTTCTTATGGTTTGTCTTTATGACACTTTTGGAATTGGATCAACATTGAAGGCAACTATGATCCGAGCAATTCAAAGGCTTCTACATTATAGACTCTAGTGTCTAGATACATCCACGGTATTCTGAGCCATACTCTGAGTGGTCGAGGAGATATTTAGGGATTTGTTGAGAGCTTAAATGTCTAATACATTTGGAGAATGAGTGAGCAGACACCAATTCACCTAGGGCATGCACCTGTCCAATTTATTTGATGTCAGATTGGTGACAAAAAGGTTGGCATATGTTGTGTTAGACCTTATGGGACTAGATTAGCACAACGAATGGGTTTATTTGATTAGTTACCATTAATGTGGGAAATGACGACCATGGAAGTAATTAATCTAGTAGTGATGCGACACATGCACATGGTACGTCAGTATCAAGGACCCAAAGGTGAAATATACAGACTCATTTGGTACCCTGAAAGTTGAGTATTGGAGGGTGGAGATGGGGGGGAGCCACCGTAGCCATAGTCATCGTCATTTCAGATTGGTTAGATTACACAAGAGGATCGAGACTAGCTGGTGATAGCTCATATGGAGAGAAGTAGATAGAGCTATGGAGAAGATGTAGGCTCTAGACCTCAATTGGATGGATGGAAGATTTTCTCTTCGTTATGGCAAACCATCAGGGCATTACTTTCCGACCCCCATCATCTGATGTAGGCTTTTTTCTTTTCCTTTTTAATTGTTCATTTTCTTTGCTTTTCCTTTTTAATTGTGTAATTTTCTTATTCCTTTTCTTTTATTTAAACACTACTGTTAATGTTCTTTTATATTTCTTTTTATTTTCATATTCTTTTATCCCTTTTTCTTTATATTTTATAAGGATGTAATCTAATATTGGATGGATTGGAATTTAGAAAATCATCTTATTCAAGAAAGTATCAACTTAACCCTCTCACTTATTTTTAAATACTTATATTATGTGCATTAAATACAATGAACAACTTTAAATGTGGCGAAGGAGTTAATAAATTATAATGATTTATTTAATTTATCATAATCTTGATTTTTTAAAATTTTGTTAACTGATATTCTGACTTAATTGAAATCTATCCATCAATACTATATTTCGTTATGGAGTATTGATTTGAATTAGTATGCAAAAGGATGATAATTAGAATAAAATTGCTTTTATAAGTCATAATTTTTAGTATTTGTTGAAATAATCAAATTGAATAAAAATTGCATGCTATTTATACACATATATACCCATATTTTTTGTAAGCTTTTGAGCCTAAGAGTGAAAATTTAAAATTTTTAAGTTCATTCATTTCTTTCATATTTGTTATCATGTATAATTAAACAATTCTAAAATATGATTTTATTATACATATGGAGACCATATTTGATAAATTAGAAGCATTGAAGTGGTAAAGGCTTAGATTCAACAATTTATTTTATCCTATTTCTTTGAAACTACCTTACCTTGAATTTACCTTTAGGAATAACTAAGTTGAGCCTTAGCCTTTTTCATTGATTATACCCACATATTAACCTTTATCCTAATTTCTTTGAAGCCTTTTAATTTTTTTGAAGGTTATTTACAATACGTGCTTGTTTGAAACCTGAAAGTCTTGAAGGTCTATGATTTCTTTAATTGTGATACTAAATGCTCAAAATTATGTTTTGGTTGATTAAAAAAATAGCATAAGAAAGATTGTGAATATGGTAACGATGGAGTTATAATAAGAGGACTTATATATTTATACGAAGTTTCATGTAATTTCTTTTAGTAAATTTCCTTCAATTCAACCATTTTATTATCCTAATCATACCTTACCTAAGCCTCATTACAACCCTAATAAGACCTTTTAATTTGTGTTCTAGTTTACATATAAATGGTAAAGATGTGATAATATTAAAGATGATGGTAAAAGTTCTACTATACATTGATTGAGAGTTTTGATACTTTTCACCTTAGACACTTGAGTGCCTTGAATGAAATCTTGGTAAGGGCGCAAAGGTTTATACTTTTAATTTCAATGCGATTATTGATATGATTACTATTAATATTGACTTAGGAAGTTAATTTTAGGATAACTTGACTCTAATTGTATGTAAATTTGTTTTATAGGATATGATGATTTATAGTGTTAATGGACATGTCAAGATTAATGAAGAATGGATGTTATAAGATTTATTATTTTGATTATGGTTTGCTTGAGGACCAGCAAAAGCTTAAGTGTGAGGATGATTGATAAATGCATAATTGATCATATTTTTACCTCATATTTGATGTATTTTTGCTTAATATTTTATACTTGTATTGTATATTTGTAGTTAATTAGCTCCAAGTGTGTTTATAGGTTATAGTTTCCTTCATGGACCAAACAGAGAAGAATTCAGATGAAAACGTGACGTAAAACAAGATTTGAAGCAAAAAGGGGATACACAGTAGTGTATCTTTCTATACAATTTCCTCAAGCCATGCAGAATCTCGAATTCTGGAGATTTTGATTTATACACGGTCTAGTACAATCCTATGTACAAGATCATGTATCTCCCAGAACCCTGAAAGATACAATAAAAAAGACATGTTTGGCTGCAAAATAGAATAACAGGTGTGCAGAGGCTTTCAAAGACGATTTAGGGGCAATTTTGATCCAGAGAAGTGGAAAACATGAAGAAATTATCAAAAGATCTAAGAGAATATAAAATCAAACTCTACTTTGGAAGAATATTTGATAGGAGATAAAGAGGAGATTTAGAATTATGAACCCTTTATTTTCTATTCGTTTTTCTTTCTGTTTATGTTTGATTTCATTTATATCATGTGTAACTAAACATCTTTAGTGTCTAGGTAGGGTGAACCCTATATTTATGCTATAACATGTTTTGATTTTTTTATTTAATGCAATTTTTATTGATATATTGTCGTTTGATTATGTATTTATGTTCTAGTAGATCCAGAAAGTTAGTGCATAATTTGATTTCATAACATAGAGATTGAAAAATACTATGTATGAATACATTTAATATAGTTGAAAGAAATTGATTGCAATCCTAAAGATAAGTCAACATAAATCCTCTAGATTATGGTCAAACTTAATAGCAAAATACACACACCAGGAAAGAAAAAATATATAACTTTAACCTGAGTAATTCAGTTGATAAACTTAGGATTAGTTATTCGTAGACTTAAGTGAGTTATTATTATACCATAGGAATTTCCATGGTCAAATAGTCAAATAAAACAATTGCATAATAAAAGGTCAACTATTTACAGGTTTTTAGGAGGATTCGTAGCCTAAACACTAATTCTTGATACTGATAGTTTTCTCAAGGATTTCTTGATTTGTTGTTCAGTATTGTTGCCTATTTTATTTTAATTGTTAAGTTTTATTTTCTTTATTGAAAATAAAAATTAAATACTTATACTAGATCATAGGATAATGATAATTACTAATACTCTTCTCCTTTATGGAATTGATCCATATTTGCTGATACTAGATACAGCCATGCACTTGCGGATAATTTATAATTGAGTAAGTTTAGGTAAATCATGTACATTGTATTAACATCCTAGGAAAACCAAATGCATAAATACAATTGTTAGAGAAGTTTTAGTCTAAAGTTTCAAAAGCCTTATTAAAATCAATCTTTGGGATGAAACTTTTGATTGAAGTCTTGGTATTATAATATTTAAAGAATTTTTGGATAAGTAAAATATTATCATCAATATTTTTTCCTTTAATGAATGCACTAAGGCAAAGAAAGAAGTGGTATTTCCAATTATCAAACTAGAAAGAAATGGTATTTCTATTAACAATATGGTTTTAATGTGATGGTGCAATTGACCTCTTAGTTTAGCATTTGTAATAAGTTCCATAAGGTGTTTACTTGAGGTTTAATGCTCCAGAAGTTTTCTCTATTAAGCAAATGGAAATGTATCTTTTTAAACTAAAAGGACTCTTTGTCAAAATGAATTTTCCATATTTTTTTTCCAAAACCATGTTGTTCATAACTTTAATAGAAATAATCCCTATATCTCCTTCATTCTTAGAGATACAAGGAAATATTTCCATTTAACCTTAGCTTGTGTTTATTTTTCTAGGTCTCTAATCCATAAGAAGTTTTTGGTTCGCTTCTCTATAGTCTTAATTATGCTTTAAGGGAGGCTAATATAAGGGCTTTAATATACATAGAGGTTAATTAAGATTGAAGAGATAATTTATTTGTCAACATAAGAGAGATACTTATTATTCTAGCTCCCTATACTTCTTTGAATGGTATTAGATAAAGGTTTGACAATCTTTGTTGATAAGTCTTATACTTCTAATCAGAATAGAACTTAAAGGAGGTTTGTCAAGTTTTAGCCCTATTTGATTTGCCAAAGTTTCAGCCTACTTCGCATCTCCTCCCAATATATAGAAAAATCTTTTCTCAAGGTTAATCTTAAGGATAGATAGTTCAATGAATTGCTTCATTGTATTCATAAATGGTCTTATTAATGATTTATCAACTCTTTACAACAATAAGAGATTAGCTACAAATGATAAGTGATTGAGTTTCATTGTTCTACACTTACAATAATAGGTAAATCATAAAGTGGATTAATCATATTTTTATTATCATATTGAATGAATTTTGCTTGATATATGAGTTTCTTTTATTGATTTTGGTGCTTAAGTTTTTAATATTTTATTTATAGGTCTAATTCACTCACTCTAAGCAAAAAGGAACAAATTCGAACAAGTTTGGAGAACTTTGGAGCTAGTCTAATTGAGTTATGGAGTGGATGATAGTGTAGATGGCCTTGTTAGAGAGTATTGAGGCGTGATGAATATTTCCTTTAGAACATGCTTGTGCTTAAAGTGAGAAGGCCATGTTGATGTGCATGTCTATGTCTATGTATATGTTAGCATTAGAAAGTGTTGCATATCTATTTGAGAAACATAACCATCAATACGCCTTTGTTTATGCCCGTATATCTCCTAAAATATGAAGTTATCCCTAATTTAATAACTCTTTTCATATTATCTAACCAATAATTGAGGTAATATTAATAAAATAGTCAACAAATTCAAATAAATTAAAATGGTAAAAGAATGAAAAATCACCCAATAAAATAACGAAACTAAAAATTTGAACCCCTAACACTTTTAATGAAATCATGATTTCACCAATTAATTTAATCTAAGTTCATTAGACCATGGAAATTCCTCAGTTATTTTAGTATCTTTTTTAAGACTACTAACACCTAATTCTAGGTTTATTAATTAAAGTCTTTTAAAACCCTATGATCGCATTAATTGATGTATGAATTTCATTATTAAGCTTGGTCCTAATTTAGAGTATTCATGCTAGAATCTAAATTTCAAATTCTATAAGATACACAAGCATCAACATGAGCATATTGATGGTTGTGTTTCTCAAGTGGATGTATGATGCTTTTCAAAGCTAACACGTGCATAAACACAGGCATGTACAATTAACAAGTCCTTCTCTCTACTCAACCATAGTCATATTCTATAGTAAATACTCAACATGCCTCTAAACTCTCTAACATGGCAATGTATATTGTCATGCACTCTATAACTTAATCAAAACATTTCTAACTTGCTCTACACATATTTGAATTTGTTCCTTTTTACACCAAATGAGTGAATTAGACCTAAAAATAAAATATAAACAAATTACGTAAAAATATCAATAAAAATACTTAGATAAACAAGAAAAATGTGTTAAATATGAGACTAAAATTATGTCCAAATCACTACTTATCATCAATAAAGTATTTATTTCTTCTCAACTAAATAACAATTTAAATCCATCAACTGTAATATCCTAGTTCGATAATTGTACTATGTAATGTGTTGTACATGCATTTTATAAAGTATGCTTTATTTATGGTGTATTAAAGTAATTTAAGCATTTAAATGTATTATTGAGGTTATAACAGAGATCATGGATAGTCCATAAATGGTTCTAGACTCGACCGAAAATTTCTTGAAAAATTTTCGAAAACTCTAAAAAGCTACGAAATTAGTCTAAACAAACTTTAAAAACTAGAAATGTACTTTAAGGATTTAGGTGATGCTTTCCAATGAAATTCGGATGATTTCTGGATAAATAGTGAATCTGCGTGATAGTATTTTTGGATGAATAGTGAATCCACTTGAATAGTAATTTTGGGGACCCAACTCTGAAAATTTGAAACATACCCAGAATAGGCATTACAATTTAATGATAGTAAAATAGTTCGAAAATAAGTTTGATCGGATGAATTTCGGAAGTTCCGAAAGTTTAGGGTTAAAATGCTCTTTTTGAAAAATAATGGGTATTGAGGATTTTAAACCCATTAGAAATTTTTTAAAGAATCCAATCAATAAGTATTGACCGTAATTTAAGTATTTTATGGTCAATTTGATGATAAGATGATTGTGGAATATTTTCAAAATTTAATGCGTTTAGTTGGTGAATTAAATTGATTAAAGGGCAATGTGATAATTTTACAAGAAGTTAGTGGAATGATGAGTCACTATAAGAGAACCAATTAAATGGTGATAAGTGGCATGAATAAAAGTGTAAATATGAGACATTTTGGTAAAGTTGTAATTATAAGATGTTATTAAGGAAAAAGGTGTAATTATAATGGAAATGGGGGCAAAATTGTAATTCAACAAAGCCTTCATCTTCTTTTAATGTTGGTGGCTGGCCATTGATGTAATAAATGTAGAAAAAGAGAGAAAAAAGAAAAGAGAAAGGAGAAGAGGGAGGCTCAATTGTGGGCATAGAGGAGTGATCCAAACCATTTTTCATGCTCTTCTACCTCCAATCAAGCATCTAACATGATTTCATAGCTATCTAAGTGAAGAGGAAGAAGAAAATGAGTAGGTAAGCTTACTTATCTTTTTTTTATTTGTTGGGATATAGGTTAGATTTGGTTTTGATGGTGTAAATTGCACCCTTTTGATGTAATATCAAGTTTTTATTACATTAGAAGCAATTGGGAGAAGAAAATCAAGAAAATCTAATGTGTGAAGCCTTGGTCAAACTTGGTCAAAGGTGAGATCTATTGTCTAAAATTTTTTTTGGTCATTTGATAATTTAAGATTAATGATTAGGAAGTTAGTTTAATGATGAAAGAATGAATGAAAAACTATGGAAATGATTAGATGAGTTTTTAGTCAAGGTTAGGGTTTTGAATGTTTTATGATCCAAAATTCTATTTTGATGTTCATAGCATTATTTGGATGCTAGTGAAGTAAAGAAATGAAAAATAACTTATTTGGAATTGGTTTTGGTTGAAATTTGACCTGGAGTGCTTGATTTTGTAAAAGAATATGATTTTATGGCTTAAATATGTGTATTAAAATGTCATGGGAGTGAATTTGGATTAGTTTTATGTGTCAGAAATCAAATGAAATTGAATTGGAAGAGTCTATTGTATAATATGTTAAGTTTAGCCTTAAAGGCACTTTTAGTATAAAAATATGGTTAAGTAATAACCATGTGAATGTGATTAAGGATGTTGAGTGTATGTGGAAAGTAATGAAGTTGACATGATTTATGGTATATTTAATTGAAAAATGTATTGAGGAGTTGAATGTATTGGTATTAGGTTTTTTGATTGAAAAATGAAACCAACTGAAGGGTTTCGAAGTGGTGAAAAGAAAACTAGCAAGTTAAGAGTGTACATAATTCTTTGCAAATGATTTGATGTCATGTGGTTATTTTTTAAATTGATTTTATGCAAATGGTTTCTATTTATGATACTAATAAGTTATGAGTGTACTTTAAATTGAGTTTATGCAAATGATTTTCATTTGATTACTCTTGGCGCTTGCTTTAACCCATAGAGTGCTTTCTTGAGTTTGTAGACATAGTCTGGATGTTCATGATCTTCAAAACCCGGTGG